>CM038670.1:96865691-97155599 GCA_021605145.1 Aegilops bicornis
ACCATCCCAGGGATATTCGATAATACCGATAATATCACGGGTTAGTCAACAATAATAATAATAATTATTATTATTATCACAAGTCACAATCGTGATTCCAGTTATGGTTTAACAGTTTCACCTTCGAAGACCGACACTAAGACCGACACCTGACCCATCCCAGACTGTAATCCTTAACCATGGACACGGCTATTCGAATAGGTTTAATCTCTGCAGAGGGTGTACTCTTTACCCACGAGTAACGGATTCCTTTAGTCCATCGGGACTAATTCCATCTACGGTCTTTTTGTTGAAAACACACCTAACTTGCACACACCAGCTTAACTCACATGTATCTGGAATCACCCACGACACCTGTTAAGCAAAACTCTAAGTGGGGAGGCTACAACCTCGACGTAACATGGGATCACAAAATTATACCGCATAAACTGGGGAGCTACCCTTCGGCTACAAATCAAACACCCATGCTCCGGACCCGATGGTATGACTACGGAGGCCTCGGTATCTTCCACCATGGCCTCTCTGTCTGTTGTGTGCTAGGAAAGGGGTTGACAACTTACTAAACCGTACCCTACTTGTTGTAGAGGCAGTGGTAGTCTGAAGCAAATATGGGGATTCTTGGCACAAGACTCGATCTACGGTCGACTCAGGGAGGTTGTAATGTTCCTGCAAGATTAGTATAACAATGCATATACTTCAAACAACAGATAGAAACACCACGCGACATACCCCTCATGCCATTAAGACACGTCCGAGTCTCGACGTAGGACTAGGGACAAGACCGTGTCTACCCAAGACAGAGGCCTTCCCGGCTTTCCTCCCGGTATGCATGAAAGGCACATGACGGTGATTCCTATCACAATCATATCAACTCCATTTGCATGAAATTCATTAACATGCACTCATGAGTAGGAACACATCCTCACATAAAATGACGTATGCTCGTGTCGGGGTGGTGTTGTCACCGTGCCAAGCAACACACACAAAATTACACCAGGGTTCAGGATGCTTGCCTTCAGGTCAAGGGAAAGCAGGGTGCATTCCAAAACATCTTGAAATCTTCAAAAATCCTATTTAAAAGAATATATTTGAATTACTGCATAAAATTAAAACAGCACAAAAAAGTTGTCAGAATTTTTTTCAAATAAATCTTAAAATAAACTAGACCATATTTGAGAGAGGTAGCAAAAAGAATCAATTTATTTGGAGTTGTATTTAAAAAGTTATAGACAGTCAAAGTCGGTCAAATCTGATTTTAAAATAAATAGAAAAAGAAAAGAAAACGCTTCGAACCGGTACACGTCGAAAACGTACTTCGAGCTTTACGTCTCCACTTAACCCACGTGGACTGGGGCGAGGTCACTGACAGTGGGTCCAAGGGCCCACTGGCAAGGTTTGACCGGTCTCCCCCGCCTCCTTCCTCCTCTGGCCAAACAGAGGCAGGGGCTCCGGCGACCAATGCCGTGAGCGGCTGACTCTCGCGGCCTCTGGAGGCGGGGATGGATCCATAAGGCTGGGGCGGTCCTTCCGTAGTCGAGGGAGTGACAGGATGGAGTGAGCTGTCGGCGTGAGCTTTCTTGGCGGAGGAAGCTTCGGGAGCATAGTGGTTTTGGGGATGCGGTGGTTCCCGATCGAAATTGAGCAGGGGGAAGGGTTCAGGGGAGGAAGAGAGAGCTTCTGGTGGAGAGAGTGGAGAGGGGGAGGCTCTGGTGGTGCCGAAATGGTCGAGACGGCGGCGGCGCCAGTGTTTGCGGAGAAGAAGAAGACGACCCCTCTGGTCTTTCTACTACCACGGAGGGTCGGTGAGGGAGTGCTGTGAAGTTCCATGAGGGCTTGACGAGCTCGGGCTTCCTTATATAAGCGTGACGAGGTCGGTTCATGGCGGTTGGGATAAGATCGCCGGCGACCGACGTTCTGTAGCAGCAGGGGGACGTGGCGGGGCTGAGGATGGCGGCAAGAGCTAGCGGACGAGCGGGGCACTGCTCCAGGGCGAGCTAGCGTGCGGGAGTGGCTCGGGCGGCGCCGACACGGCCGGGGCCTGCAAGCGGTCCTCAGTTAGCCGCCACGGCCATCCTGGCCGTGGCGCTGTGGGGTGCCAGGGGTGGTCGGGTGGCGTGGCGGTGCAGGGATACGTGGCGTGCTAGCAGCTGTTGGCCAAGGGCCGGAATGGGTCTTGGCGAGGCAGCGGCGGCTCGGCGCGCGTCGCGTGCAAAGCACGCTCTGGGCGCGCCGAAGCACGCCCGAGACGTGTTTGGCGAAATGCCGGGGTAGCCTAGAGGTCATGGGTGAAATTTGGCAAGAAATAGGGCTAGGTTAGAGTTAGCAAGGGGATCCAGGGACATGGTGGATAGGCCAGGGGCTCAAGTTCACAATGTAAACTTGAAATCATGCCAAATAGGGCTAGGAAAAGGAATTATGGATGAAGAAGCAAGTTAGGAGATGGTTGCAGTACAAATCACCAAATGGCACCAGAATGAAGATGAGGATGATTCACTCAATTTTTCCAAAGAACAACACTAGGTTTTTGCATAAAGTTGGATGGCATGCTACTGATATCTCATAATTTTGGTGGTGGCTCTAGAGAAATATTTAATTAGGCTATAGTGCAAAAGTGTCCACTGGACCAGATTTGAAAAACAGGTGTAAAACTCAAAATATGCAATGAAATAATTATAATAATGCACACAAGTGATTTAGAGACATCACATGACTTCTCCAAATTTTGGTTGGAATTTTAAGTGATTCTATCAAATGGTTGTAGTTCAAAAAGAGCTCCAAAATTTAAAACAATACATTTTAATGAATAAAGCTCAGGGTGAAATAATTTAATAAATAAATCTACTGATTAAGAAAGTGTTATACAGAGAGCATGGAAGTCCAATATGTTTTGGAAAGCTCCACAAGGAAAAGACACCTTAATATTAAAAGAAGAGTTCTGAAATCAACAGAAATAAAATTTTTAAAACTCCTGGCAAAAATTTTAATATTTAAAACTTGGCTAAATTTTTGGGGTGTTATAGCACCTCCGAGTTCAGCACACGTTCAGCCCGATGACGTCCCTCAAACTCCGATCCAGCCGAGTGTTGAGGGAGAGTTTCGTCAGCACGACGGCGTGGTGACGATGATGATGTTCTACCGACGCAGGGCTTCGCCTAAGCACCGCTACAGTATTATCGAGGTGGACTATGGTGGAGGGGGGCACCGCACACGGCTAAAAGATCAAACGATCAATTGCTGTGTCTCTGGGGTGCCCCCTGCCCCCGTATATAAAGGAGCAAGGGGGGAGGCGGTCGGCCAAGGAGGAGGGCGTGCCAAGGGGGGAGTCCTACTCCCACCGGGAGTAGGACTCCTCCTTTTCCTTGTTGGAGTAGGAGAGAAGGAAAGAGGAGGAGAGGGAGAAGGAAAAGGGGGCTGCACCCCTTGTCCAATTCGGACCAGAGGGGGGGCGCAAGCCTCCTTCCTTTTGTCCTCTCTCCTCTATTCCCGTATGGCCCAATAAGCCCCATATACTCCCCGGCGAATTTCTGTAACTCTCCGGTACTCCGAAAAGTACCCGAATCACTCAGAACCTTTCCGAGATCCGAATATAGTCGTCCAATATATCGATCTTTACGTCTCGACCATTTCAAGACTCCTCGTCATGTCCCCAATCTCATCCGGGACTCCGAACTCCTTCGGTACATCAAAAAATCATAAACTCAAAATATAACCGTCATCGAACTTTAAGCGTGCGGACCCTACGGGTTCGAGAACTATGTAGACATGACCGAGACACGTCTCCGGTCAATAACCAATAGCGGAACCTAGATGCTCATATTGGCTCCCACATATTCTACGAAGATCTTTATCGGTCAAACCGCATAACAACATGCGTTGTTCCTGTTGTCATCAGTATGTTACTTGCCCGAGATTCGATCGTCGGTATCTCAATACCTAGTTCAATCTCGTTACCGGCAAGTCTCTTTACTCGTACGTAATACATCATCCCGCAACTAACTCATTAGTTGCAATGCTTGCAAGGCTTAAGTGATGTGCATTACCGAGAGGGCCTAGAGATACCTCTCCGACAATCGGAGTGACAAATCCTAATCTCGAAATATGCCAATCCAACATGTACCTTGAGAGACACCTGTAGAGCACCTTTATAATCACCCAGTTACGTTGTGACGTTTGGTAGCACACAAAGTGTTCCTCCGGTAAACGGGAGTTGCATAATCTCATAGTCATAGGAACATGTATAAGTCATGAAGAAAGCAATAGCAACATACTAAACGATCGTGTGCTATGCTAACAGAATGGGTCATGTCAATCACATCATTCTTCTAATGATGTGATCCCGTTAATCAAATGACAACCCATGTCAATGGCTAGGAAACATAACCATCTTTGATCAACGAGCTAGTCAAGTAGAGGCATACTAGTAACTCTCTGTTTGTCTATGTATTCACACATGTATCATGTTTCCGATTAATACAATTCTAGCATGAATAATAAACATTTACCATGATATAAGGAAATAAATAATAACTTTATTATTGCCTGTAGGGCATATTTCCTTCATACAGTTCATTGTATTGTCTTGTGTAGTTCCACTAAAATGTATGATTGGCACAACATGATCCCTGTTTGCACAAGTAGGAACAAGGTGAAACCTTCATTAGCTTAGTGAGAAAAGATAGGAAGACATTAGCATATTACTCAAACAGTAGTATCAAATTCATGATGGACAATACGCAAAACATTGCCTCCTTCAACCAATGGCAATAAATTGACATGCGAAACAACAGCACTATTATGTCATGACACTAATAATATTCCCTCCCTGCTCCACCACATGATTCACCTCCATAGACAAACATACACACGTACATGATTCAACATAGGGTCCTACTATAGATTTGTTTAACTCCAACAGGAAAATTAGGCAGTAATAAATTAGTGGTACTTAAGTGCTCCTAATTAATTAAGTGAGACAGCAGAAGTGGAAGGGCTCCCTGGAGGATCGTCTCAAATGTAAGGTAGTCGTTGTCGGAGCCGTTGAATGGCCTCGACTGAGGCCTCAGCTTCAACAAGATCGCCTTAGCACTGTTTATTCTTCTTCTTCTTCCTCTTCATGCTCGCTTTCTCTTTCTCCTCACCAGTTGGTGAAACCAAGTACATGATTGGCCTTCTAATTCAGAATTGTTTTGTCAGTGAGGGAGTACAAGTGTACTAGTAAAAAATAGCATTATTTTCTCATGGCAATCGGAAAATAGAGATGAACACATGCATTAAATATCATTCTTACCTAAAGGAAGGTTATGGCGCCAATATGGATGATGAGGATTGGAACACAGATCTCCCTTTGTGTAGTTCCACCAAAATGAACCAAGTTCCCATTACGACATTCCAGCTTAAACAAACACAAAAGTCACTTCTTTTAAGAAGAGTTTTGTGCAAAGTGCACCAAAAGGTCACAACAAAGAACTGTGTGAATTGGATATCCCTGTTTGCACACAAAGGCACAGAGGAAACAGTCAGAGTATCAAACAATTACAGAAAAAAACATTTGGCTAAACTTGTCATGGCTTATAACAGTGGCATGGCTTGATTTTTACCAGGGACATTAGATTAAGAACAGCTAAGGCTGCGTTCGGTTCACAGGTTTTGTTGGGGATATTACTACTGGGCGTAAACCGGCCCGGAGAGGCTGTGTTAACTTCATCAGTAGTCAAGTATGCTTGAAGCCCGTGAGGATATTCAATAAGGGCCCAAGGCCCAGAACCGGTTTAAGGGTTGTAGCCGTAAACCGGCATTAGTATGTAACTTGTGTTGTAAGTTAGAAATACTAGAGACCGAATCGGACACGTCTATGAGCCGGTCTCGGGACTCTGCAAACCTACGGGCGTCACCCATGTATATAAGGGGACGACCCGGCGGCGATTCAGGACAACAGACAACAACTCGAGACCTAGGCGAAGCTTGTTTGCTCCCTAGTCATCGAAACCCCCATCAATTCCATCGCAACTAGACGTAGGCTTTTACCTTCATTGAAGGGGCCAAACTAGTATAAACTCTCTTGTGTCCTTGTGTCCACTTTAACCCCTTCAAGCTAACCCGTAGCGATGGTTCCATGACTAAGTCCTTTCATGAGGACATCTGCCGTGACAAAACCACGATAGTTGGCGCCCACCATGGGGCTATCGCACGATGGTTTGAAGTTCTTGGAGGGCAACTTCGAAGGACTCAATGGTTACGCTGTGGGCCGGATGACCAAGAGTCGTCGCGGCAAGCTCTACATCAACGATTCAGGCTGGGGCCCCGAGGCCGGCTCGATTGAGTACGGGTACCGGGTCCCCTTTGGTGGTATACATGTCTTCATTGGCAAGATCGGTGAACCGGGCCCTGAGCTGGACATCTGCACCGACCTCGTCGAGACGGCTCAGCGTGCGAGATCTGCCCAGGTTAAACCGGCCGTGAAGCGTGCCTTCGTGGGAGTCATCCACGGAGGAGAGTATGAAGGTGGATCGGCATCTGGTGGCGAGACCATCGTCTATTCTAGCGACGAGTCCTCGACCGGAGAAACCGAATCGTTGTATCAGCTACAGGACGGCCGGATTGGGGGCTATTCCGATGGCGACAGTATTCCGGACCCCTCTGATCTGCCCAACCGGGTTGGGATATTCATGGCCGGTACACAGACAGCGATTCACTCTTCGACCGCAGCAGCAATGTTCTCCAGATCAGCAGCGGCGGCGGCGGCTGGGGCAGGAGGCTCTGTGCGCCCGCCAGCTCAAGTTTTATCTGATCTGTTTGATGCGTTGGCTGTGCTTATGGCAGAAGCTAACCCGGCGGATCAGGATGCCCACAATGCGGAGATTGCAAAGGCGAGGGAACAGATCAGTCAGGCCAAGGCCGATTTAGCAGTCGAGAACAACAGGATGGCCGCAGAGCGGGCCGCTTTGGACGCGCAGGCCTATAGGCTTATGCTGGACCAGAACGCGTCGCGTGAAGTCCTGAAAAGGAAGCACCGGTCTTGTCTGCCGATGGTCTTCGATGGTAGAAACCTCTTTAACACCCCAGGAGCAGGGACTAGTAACCCGCCGTGGTTAAACCGGGCGGAGACACCTGGGACGGGAGCGCCGGTTCAGCCTCGCCTGATGGAGCCGCCTTGACAGAATAACATCGTACCTCAGCCTATCCAGACGCCTCCAGGTCACTATTCCAATCCAATGGACAATCTTATCGCCGCCGCTTCACGGCTGGAGGCCATCCCAATTGAAGGTGATTCTCCGCAAGCGGTGGAGACGCGCCGGGTTAAGGAACTTCTTCGAACAACCTTGGTTCAGCAGGAAGCATATTCATATAGCCGTGACCGAATTCATTCCACCCCCCGTCCAAGCCGGAGTTACAGCAGGCGGATGGATGAACCGGCCGTATCCAGTAATGCACGGAACCATGAAGCGCCCCGTGGCCGTAACCCGGCAGGTGATGCTGAGGAAGTGGTGGACCGGGCCCGAGCACGTAGGGACGCCGAGTTAGCAGCGCAGCATGAGGCTCGTCAACTTACGCCGGTTCGTCCAACCACCTCAATTGAGCCAGGGGTTACTTCTAGTTCTTTGGGAGTGCCTTGTCTTGTCCCCGCTTTACGCAATGTGCGTTTGCCCAAGGATTTCAAAGGCCCGCGCAAGGTGCCAAATTACACGGTTGATTTGTCTCCGGAAACATGGATAGAGAGCTATGAGATGGCCATGGAGATGCTTGACGTAGATTAAGCGGCATGTGCAAAGTATTTCACCATGATGCTCGAAGGGACAGCCCGTATTTGTTTAAAGAGCTTACCCGCCAATTCTATTAGTTAATGGGCCTAGTTGCGAGCCCGGTTTATCCAGAATTTCAAGGATACATGTAAGCAGCCCATGTCGATAGTGGACTTAGCGGCCTGTGTCCAGGGGGAAGGAGAGTTGACAACTGCGAGAATGCGCCGGGTTTAGAAATTTTGCACTCATCAGACCGTATCAACGCCGACTCCGCGGTTATAACTTTGGAAAGCAACTGCCGGTTTAAACCTCTGAAGTTGAAATTAGGATGGATGAAGCGCCATTGTAACGACATGGGGACCCTTATGACTGCGTTAGTGAAGTATGCTGATTCTGATAGTACCAAGGATCCCGAGTCTGATGATGACAAGACAGGGAAGGGAAAGAAGAACGGCAACTCCAAGGGGCAGCAACACAACACGGCAGGTCATGGTAACGGGGGCAAGCGTAAAGCGGATGGCAGCATGGATTTTGTTGCTAACACTAGTGCGCAGGACAGGGGCCAGCGACAGAAGGGTAAACCGCCGAATCGCGGTGGAGCTCCAAACCCCAACCCGGACCGCCTGACCTATCTATTAAACCAGCCCTGTCAAAGCACGCATTTAAGGAGGCGCCAGCCACCCACCTTTGGAAGGATTGCTATATTACGCAGGAGTTCAAAAATTCTAATGCTTTCCGGTATGATCACGGATCAGGTGGTGGCTCAGGACCCGGATTCCATGGGCTGGGTCACGGTGGAGGAAATGCCGGTTCAGGCTTCAATGGAGATCAGGGTGGACATAACAATCAAAACAATCAGAATAGCTGTGGTGGTTACAACCAGCAGCGGCAGTCAAAGCTATCGAGCAATCCAAAACAGTTGAATAGTGGGCAATATCATGTATTCACCACTAGCTTGGATAAGCGAGACCGAAGCTTCACAAGCGGCGATGAATTCTGTTGAACCGGCCGTGCCTCGTTATTTACTACGGTCCGAACAGCCAATCATATGGAGCAGAGAGGATCACCCGCCCCGGGTTGACAATCCGGGTCAGCTAGCGTTGGTGGTGGCACCTCAGGTGGGAGGTTATAAGTTCACCAAAGTACTCATGGATGGAGGAAGCAGCATTAATATCTTGTACTATGAGACCTTCCATCTTATGGGGCAAACAGACAAGAATCTTAAACCGTCCAATACGGTGTTCCATGGTGTGGTACCTGGTAAGTCGGCTTATCCCGTTGGTAAGATAGCTCTGGAGGTGGCCTTTGGAGATGATCGTGATTCTAGGTCAGAAACATTGGTTTTTGAGGTGGTCAAGATCCGGAGCCCGTACCACGCTTTGTTTGGGCGGCCGGCTTATGCCAAGTTTATGGCACGCCCTGTTATATTTATCTGCAGCTCAAGATGCCGGGTCACAAGGGGACCATAACCATTCATGGAAGTTGCAAGATTGCCTTGGAGTGTGAAGAAGGTGATGCGGCCTATGCAGAGTCGGTTTGTGCCACGGAAGAGTTGAAGTACTACAAGGATAATGTTGATCCGGCTGACATGACTCCGTTGAAAAACCAACCACGAGCATGATCCGGCTCTAAAGTTCAAATTGGCAGTGAGACCAAGCTTGTTGACTTCGTACTGGCGATTCGTCCAAGCAGTTTAGTATCGGCACCAACTTGGATCGAAATAGGAAAGCGCTCATCGAGTTCATCCGTGAGAATCGGGACATTTTTGCATGGAAGCCTTCTGAGATGCCAGGTGTACCGAGGGAACTCGCTGAGCACACTCTTAATGTTGATCCTAAGTACAAACCGGTGAAGCAGTTTCTCCGCCGGTTGAACGAAGAAAGGCGCAAAGCTATTGGGAAGGAAGTGGCCAGGCCGGCTGGCTTTATTGTTGAAGTGTTCCATCCTGAATGGCTGGCTAATCCGGTGCTGATCCTTAAGAAGAACGGCACCTGGCGTATGTGTGTGGATTACACAGATCTTAACAAGGCTTGTCCCAGATCCTTTTGCCCTCCCGCATTGATCAGATTATTGATGCTATGGCGGGTTGTGGCGTTGAGTTTTACGGATGCATATTCTAGTTATCATCAGATCAAGATGGCAGTTAAGGACCAGGAGAAGACGGTGTTCATAACTCCTTTTGGAGCCTTCTGCTATGTATCTATGCCCTTTGGGCTCAAGAGTGCCCAGGCAACTTATCAATGGTGTGTACAAAACTGCCTTCATAAGAAGATTGGCCGTAATGTGCATTCTCATGTGGATGATATTGTGGTTAAGTCAAGGGAGAAGGAGACTTTGGTTGATGATTTAAAGGAAACCTTTGATAACCTACGGACATACAAGATGATGCTCAATCCAGCCAAGTGTGTTTTTGGTGTACCGGCAGGAAAGTTATTGGGTTTTCTGATGTCCAACAGGGGAACTGAGGCTAATCCGGAGAAGATCACAGCTATTACCTCTCTGGCTAAACCGAAATGTATCAATGATGTCCAGCGCTTGGCAGGCCGGATTGCCGCGTTGAGCCGTTTTATCAGTCGCCTCGGAGAGAAGGCAATACCTTTGTATCGGATGCTGAAAAAAGCGGATCCCTTTGTCTGGAGTCCGGCCGCTGATAAAGCATTGGAGGACTTAAAACGGCAGGTAGCCAACCCACCGGTTCTTGCTGCTCCGATTGACAAAGAACCATTGCTACTATATGTGGTAGCTAATGCTCGTGCAGTCAGCGTAGCTATTGTGGTAGAGCGCAAGGAGGCGGGCAAGGAATATCCGGTTCAGCGTCCGGTTTACTATATCAGCGAGGTGCTTATCGAGTCCAAGCAAAGGTACCGCATTGGCAGAAGCTGGTATATGGAGTTTTCATGGCAAGCCGGAAGCTCAAGCAATACTTCCAGGGACATCCCATCACAGTAGTCAGCTCTGCTCCTTTGGGAGATATAATTCAAAACAGGGAGGCAACTGGCCGGATTGCCAAGTGGGCTATAGAGCTTGGACCGCACGGTTTGAAATACGTGCCTCGGACGGCGGTCAAATCTCAAGCACTTGTAGATTTCATCAATGATTGAACGGAACTGCAAGCGCCTGAAGAAAAGCCGGATCACACCTACTGGACTATTCATTTTGATGGGTCCAGGCAATTGGAGGAAGCTTTACTCCATGGTCTCCGGAGGTGATAAGTTATGTTACGTTCTCCGCTTAATGTTCCCTTGTACTAACAATGCAGCTGAGTACGAAGCTTTACTCCATGGTCTCCGGATGGCTAAGGAGAGGAATCTCAGCCGAGTTAAGTGCTTCGGTGACTCGGACCTGGTGGCCCAACAAGTGTCTGGTACTTGGGATTCTAAGGACCCGCTCATGGCAGCTTACCGCCGTGAGGTGGATATCATTGCAGGACACTTCAAGGAATATCAGGTGGATCATGTGGACAGACGGAAGAATGAAGCGGCGGACGCTTTAAGCCGGCTGGGCTCTCAGCGTAAACCGGTCCCGCCTAATGTCTTCTTAGATGTCCTGCATAACCCGTCGGTTAAGCTCTCTGGCGAAGAGGATTTGGCTATTCCTGATCCGGAGGCTCAGTTGGTGGCGGCTCTGCATGTCATTCTGGATTGGACGGTTCCTTATCTTGCGTACATGAACCGGGGCGAGTTACCAGAGGATGAGAAGCTGGCCAGACAGATAATCCGGTGATCCAAGTCCATGATTATTGTCAATGGCGAGTTGCATCATTGAAGTGTTTCAAGAGCGTTTCAACGTTGTGTGTCGCCAGAGGAAGGTTGTGAGATCTTGTGCGAAATCCACGAAGGAGATTGTGGTCATCACGCCGACTCAAAGTCTCTGGTGGCTAAGGCGTTTCGTCACGGTTTCTATTGGTTGTTGCTCATCGCGTCTGGAGGAGGACCTGGTTAGGCGATATGACGGTTGTTAGAAGTTCTCAAGACGCGCTCATGTGCCGGCTCAAGAATTGAGGATGATTCCAATTACTTGGCCGTTTGCCACTTGGGGATGGATATGGTCAGGCCTTTCAAAAGGTCCAAGGACAAGAAGACCCACCTTTTGGTGGCGGTTGACAAATTTACAAAGTGGGTAGAAGCGGAGCCCGTCAGCAAGTGTGATGCAGCCACGGCGGTTCAATTCATTAAGAAGGTGATTTTCGGTTTGGCTTTCCACAGTATCATTGCGATAATGGTACCAATCTGTCTAAGGGTGCTATGAAGGAGTTACGTGAGCGTGAACACATCCGGCTTGACATTTCATCGATGGCTCACCCACGGTCCAATGGCCAAGCGAGAGAGCTAACCAGGAGATCTTATGAGGCATCAAACCCCGGCTTATGGTTCCTTTGCAGCGGACGCCGGGTTGTTAGGTTGAGGAGTTACCATCTGTATTATGGAGCATCAACACTACACCCAACAGATCGACAGGATACACACCGTTCTTCATGGTCTATGGAGCGGAGGCGGTTCTCCCTAGTGATATCCGTCATGACTCACCTCGTGTAGCAGCTTATGTTGAAGCGGACAACGAGGTAGCTCGGCAAGACGCTTTGGACCTGTTGGATGAGGAGCGTGACATTGCAGCTGCCCGTTCGGCGATTTACCAGCAGGATCTTCGTCGCTATCACAGTCGCCGAGTTAGAACCAGAACCTTTCAAGAAGGAGATTTGGTGCTCCGGCTCATTCAAGACCAGACTGGTATGCACAAGCTATCCCCACCTTGGGAAGGACCTTTCATGGTCATCAAGAATCTGCACAACGGGTCGTACTATCTGATTGATATTCGAGAGCATAAAGACTGATGTGTCACGTCTGAACCAGTCACGCCTCTTGGTCGACCTAAGGCCACAGAATCACTTGGGGGCTTGGTCGAATCCGAACCATCGCTACACCTCTTGATCGGCGTAATGCCACTGCATCATATTGGGACCTAGCTGACATGAACCATAGCTACGCCTATTGGGGGCTTGGTCGTGTCCGACCATGGTAATGCCACTTGATCGGCTCAAACAGACTTTTTTCCGCAAAGGTTTTTGTCTTTGCCTTTGCTTGCAATTTGTTTGTCTTTTTGCATATTTCTCTTGTTGTGTTCTTAAACCGACAATTGTTAAACCGATTCGACTATCAGTTGACGGGACACGGTTTTGTTTTTTCATCCGGAGACACTTTTTCCCGGTTTGTTTTTTTGATAAACATCCTATTATGGAGTAACACCGGTGTTCATCTTAACCCGGAATGGTTTACCTGGTAAACCGACCTTATATACACAGGAGTTGTTTTCTCCTTAAGCAGAGCAGGTTTTTTACAACTCCGCTTCAAGATTGGCACCGCCAACTTCATGCCCTACGATGGCAGGTATCATATATTCCCATATTTGATCATATGTTTACTCTAAAGTATTATCTTTAGTTTCATATACATGGATATGATGACCCGCCTAGTGGTACACCCACAATGGTGTTTTAAGCTTTTTGCTGCAGACAACAGTTTAAGGTTGATGATTCAACAAAAACATAAGTTGCAATACATATGCACGAAGGCATATCAACACAAAGTGTGGCAGCTAATCTATTACAAGGCAACACAGTGCCTAGATAAGATAATTGTTTTTGGCATAACATAAGGATGCAGTAATGTAAACCGGCCTCCGGTTTATGCTTGATCGCCGGCTTGGCCTGATGGTTGCGGGTCATCCTGTGCCGTTTCAACTTCTGATTCCCTACCCAGCGGCTGGAAATCAACAGTCGTCCAGCGATTCCCATTAATGCTTGAAATACAGCTTCATCATTGATCAGCAACGACGGTTCAATATCAGGAGCGTAAGTATGCTTACGGATTGGCGGTATAAGGTTCCCGCTTGAGAATCGGTGCAGACACTCGTTTATTTTCTCCATCATCTTGGGCACGATAGTGAGACAAATTTGCCTCTTCAACCAGCTGACAGGCCAAAGGGCGCACCTCCCGGTTTATAACTCAAAGATCTTCTTCGTTGAATTCCGTCCTGTCTTCCTTCAAGCTTGGGAAACCTTGGGCCGCTTCAACAGGATCAAAATCCGGCACCCACGCTTTGTCCCGGATTAAGGCATTTATGGCGCCGGTTCTAGCAGCAGATTTCTTTAATTCTTCAAACCGGGCAGGAAGCATTGACAACCTTTTAAGGGTATCCTGGATCAAGGTCGAGGCCGGGTTGTTGTGAGAAGCGGTGCTGATGATCCGTTGCGCGCCAGTATAGAGTTGCTCTATCAATGTATAAGAAGCTTTCAATTTCTTCCGCACGTCTGATCCCAAGTGGCCAATACGTGTCCCTGTATCATTCAAAGGGTTATTAAACCGGCAATATTATGAGAAGGCCTTATTACAGCAGAAGTCAAAAAGGGCTTACCAAAGACAGCAACGGTCATGGCATGCACTTGCCGCTTTACGCTGGTCAGTTCATCCAACACCGGTTTAAGGGCAGCTTCAGCATGTTCTGCCCGTTGAGTTAAAGCGGTCTTTTCAGTGGCCCAATCCGCCCGCTCCTTGTTGAAGCCCTCCTTAAGCTTTTCCATGACGCTTAAAGCGCTGGTTAATTCGTCCTTTGCTTTGGAGGTTTTAGCTTGCTGGGATTTCAGGTTTTCTTGAAGATCGTGATTTGACTATCTTTCTTGTTCACATCAGCCTACATACAGATAATCATATGATAAGGATTAAGATGCAGAGTTGAAGTACCAAACCCATAACAAGTTATGACCTTGGTACTTGGGGGCTAATGCATATTTGCTTCTCATCCTACAAATTATATAAAGTCCCAAGCTCAATACAAGTATTCAACTTGGCACTTGGGGGCTAATACATATTTGCTCTGTCCTTGAGTAATGCTTGAATTCTTATGTTAAACAAGTCCCGGATTAACTACATTAAGTTGAACCGGCCCGTGGGGGCTACTTTCCAAAAGTACAGATGTGTTCAGGATTATATTGGGAAGTCCCGGTTTAAGTTGACATCTTCAAACCGTCACTTGAGGGCTATCAGAGTTGACAGTCTACAATATACAAGCAGAGAAGTGATGTAAAATTTACCTCATATTTGTCTTTCATCATATTCACCAGACCGGCTTCATAATCACGGCTGGTATATAACCGGTTTAGATAACCGGAATGAAGATCTTGGGGATTCAAAGCGGCATAAGTTGCCAAATCGGCATTCCACTTGCCTTTGCCAAACGCAGAAAATTCGTCCTTTGCAGTGTGCTTGGACAAAGCAACAGGGTTACCTGGCTCGGAATGGCCAAAACCAGTAATCATAACATCGTCATCCTTGGCTTCGCCGGTTCGCACTGGTCGCCGGTTTATCCGTATGCTTTGGTGGACTCGCTGTCTTATCAGCTTGAGCAGGACTTGTGGATTGATTTGAAGCGCTAGTAGTATCAACATGTGCCTCTTCAACAGCAACGTCATGATCTTGCAACGGAGGGTCGGTCAGCACATCATCCAGGATGAATTCCTCGGGATTTGGTATCTGGGTCGGTTCAGGAGCATCATCTTCGGCCGCTTTGTCTAGGCGAGCTTTCTTGCTTGGCCTAGGCTTGGCTCTGAAAGGGAAAAGACGGACCAGTCCAAGGAATATTAAAAGTGGTATACCAGACAGCATTATCAGGAATATGGCTCACCCAAGTACTGTCTTGAGCGGTGGGAGTGGTGGGAGTTGGGTGCCCGTTGACTCGCCAGAGGAAGAATGAAAAGTCACCTGATAATCGGAGTAAGATGGATTAAGAGGTTGACGAAAGCAACCCGCTTTAGGATAAGCATTGACGAAACAGTTAGAGACCTCTGAACGGCGTTTCCGAACTAGACTGTTCGGTGAACCGGTGGAGGTGACTACACCGTCATTGTGCCGGGTTGCGCGACGAGCTTCATGCTGTTGTGTCTTCATAAGAAAGTTTCGGTCCAAGTAAGCAAGAGGATGAGAAAATTTAAGTTTCCGGCTTGCCCGACAGATTTTTACTGAAGGTAAAGGGTTCGAATCAGAAGAAAGAGCGATTACCTCTACAACATCAGCATGACTAGCTTCAGCACTATCCTGGCAATAATCATTATCAATAAGGTGTGTAAAAAATAGACCAAGTGAGTCAAGTTCTACCACAAGGTCCGGATTACCCACATCATCGTCAGCTGGTGGATCAGAGGAGGCAGTGGTTTTCTTTTCTATAGGTTGGTTTCTTCACAACTTTGGTCTTGGGCCGGGTTATTGCCACCGGTTTCTCTTGTGGAGTCTTCCTGCTCCAAAATGGATCATCACCCTGTTTGAAAGATGTTAATATCAACAAAGAGTATTTAACATAGTCAGATTTTATAAAGGCAGAAGATATAAGTCCTATGGCTGGCAGTTTGTTAATGGCAGAAAAGGGAGCCAGGCCGGTTTGGGTGCAAGCAGCTTCCGGTTCATTTAACATCCTCTTAACAGCCTTAGTAACTTCATCGTCTGTCAGTTGGATCTCAATATGCCGTAGAGGGTCTTTCACATCTTCTGTGTATTTGCACATCAAACCGGAGCGCAGGCTCAGGGGCAGTATACTCCAGGATATCCAGCAGCGAGCAAGATCAACTCCTGTCAACCCGTTGGCCATGAAGGCCCGGAGCTTGGAGAGTTGAGGGGCATATTTGCTTCTTTCCCTAGCAGTCAGTCTGTGAGGGAGAGGGTGTGTGTTGCTTAGCCGTTCCGGACGGTAACCCGGTAAAGGATTTTCTCCCTCAGGAGAGGTATCTTTGCAGTAAAACCATGTTGAGTTCCACTCTTTGGGATGGCTATGCAGTTTGGCGTGAGGGTAAGTGACCTCTTTCCGCTTTTGAATCGCCACACCACCCAACTCGGTGTTGGGACCGTCAGAAAATTCAGTGCGGCGGTTTAGATGGAAGCAATCTATGAACAATTCAACTGTGGGCTCCTCCTGAAAGAACACCTCACAGAGCACTTGAAAATGATAGATATTGGTAATGGAGTTGGGGCCAATATCTTGTGGACGCAGTTGAAAGTTGGCCAAGACATCCCGATAATACTTTGAACCGGGCGGATTGAAGCCCTGGGCTAAGTGGTCAGCAAAAACAACAACTTCTCCATCCTTGGGTTCCGGAGGACTCTCCAGGCCAGGGACCCTCCAGTGAATGTCGTCTTTTTTGCCTAAGGCGTCGGTACAGACTAAGTTATCTAGCTGAGTTTCAGTCACTCGAGAAGGAACCCAGTTACACTCATACACCTGTTTGGCCATGATGCAATCTGCAAGGCAGTGATACCGGTTCAAGAATATGTTGTAAGGTTATATATTGATACATTCATTGTTAAACCGGAAGAAGTTGCTTATAAACCGGAGTTATGCAAGGTGGCAATACTGAACCGGAAAACCTTGGCGGTTCAACAAGGGGACTAATGGTATATGCCGAGTTGTCAATTTTTCTACAAAGTTAAACCACCTAGTCTGAAACATGGATGAATCAAGCGTGGATGTGTGAAAACAGGTTTCACAAGAACTTGTTACAGTTTTGGATCTGGAACGTATTCATAAAAGAAATAAATATTCAAGGTCTGAAACGGAGCGGTACTGAATCAACAAGCAAGGACACAGGGAGATCTAAGACCTTGAGATCCGCAGGTGACAGCGGATGCTAAAAAACTACCGCTACGCAGAACAAGGATTCACAGGCTTAACTGAAAGTTATCGTATGAGCAAGAAACAAGCGATGAACACCGAAGAACTTGGAAACCCTAAAAACATATCTATGGTGAAAGGATAGAAGATTTACCGGAGCGGAGGAAGAAGCGGAAGGTCGCCGTGATGCTCTGGTACGTTCAGGGTGATGCAGCGGCCAAGGTTGGTGCAGAGGTTGACGGCGGCGGCGGAGCTCCGAAGCTGGGCGGCGCGAGGAAGACGAAGCAGAGGGGCACGAAGGGGAAAAAAGAAATGACCCTTCGGTCTATTTATAAAGGCAAGGGATATGTGTGTCAGGCGCGAAAATCAAGGGGCCGCAAGTTTGGAAGCAGAGCTGTCGCCTCGATTGTTGCAGACTCATTAATAAAAAGATGTTATATACAGTTCTTTATGACAGATGACGTCAAGCCGGTTCACCACAATCTGAGAAGATGATTCAGGGCGGTTCAACCAAGAAGATGATTGAAGATGAAGTTTTTACTAAGGATTGACATGAACCTGTTCAAATCAATCTGGGGCCTAATGTTGGGGATATTACTACTGGGCGTAAACCGGCCCGGAGAGGCCGGGTTAACTTCATCAGTAGTCAAGTATGCTTGAAGCCCGTGAGGATATTCAATAAGGGCCCAAGGCCCAGAACCAGTTTAAGGGTTGTAGCCGTAAACCGGCATTACTATGTAACTTGTGTTGTAAGTTAGAAATACTAGAGACCGAACCGGACACGTCTATGAGCCGGTCTCGGGACTCTGGAAACCAACGGGCGTCACCCGTGTATATAAGGGGACGACGCGGCGGCGATTCGGGACAACAGACAACAACTCGAGACCTAGGTGAAGCTTGTTTGCTCCCTAGTCATCGAAACCCCCATCAATTCCATCACAACTAGACGTAGGCTTTTACCTTCATCGAAGGGGCCGAACTAGTATAAACTCTCTTGCGTCCTTGTGTCTGCTTTAACCCCTTCAAGCTAACCCGTAGCGATGGATCCACGATTAAGTCCTTTCACGAGGACATCTGCCGTGACAAAACCACGACAGGTTTGGTGCAGGATTTTCGTAGGAACACAATTCCTACGGTATTCTTTCCCTTCCAACCGTTCGGAACACGGGAAAGGTGAATAGTGTTTCGTAGGAAAGCTGGTGCAGTAGTACGATTCCATAGGATTAGAAACATCCACACCTTTGCTCATTTTTGGGCGGAAGCCCGAGGCAGCGCTTCGCTGCCATGCGTTAGACAATTCTTTGTCTTTGTGTTTGCCGGAATAAAAATATCAACCTATGTGTGGTACGTGAGGCAAGGACAAGAATAGTCACTGTGCAGCTGAATAAACAAATAGCATCTCATACTGCCAATCATGCTACTCTAAAACACAAATATGTACATTTCGTAGTCCATCCGAACACATTCTCTTGAGAGTTTCCTCCGGTTCACTGTTCCATAGTTTTATACCTACATTCCTTTCCTATTCCTCTATTTTCATCAAGACCTATGTTTTACGCCCTTTATTCCGACCGGAGCCTAAATATTTGGTATAAGGGCATGGGACAGTGGGTGCACTAGCAGTCCAGCACCATGTACGTAAACAGGGGGATAAAGTGGTGATTCATAGTTTGTTGCCCCGAGAAACAAACATCCAAGAAACATATCTGGGTTGGTCCCATTTTTGTTCACTCTAGCCACCTACTCCCATGTGTGGATAGCAAATCTAGTCCTGGTCATACCACTGTGTACATCGTTACCCCTATATTTCCCTTTTCGACTAAGATACCGGTTGGATGACCAGTCTGTACTACTTTCACCCCCTTTCCTTCCTGTTTGTACCAAGTCCGATGTACATACTAAATTCCCCCACCCCCACTTTATTTCTTGTTTGAACCAAGTACTCCCTCCGTCCGGAATTACTTGTCATCAAGATGGATGTGTATAGAACTAAAATACATCTAGATACATCCATTTCAATGACAAGTATTTTCGGATGGAGGGAGTACACGATTCGACTCCATGAAGTAGCTTTACCTCTAACAATAGAAGAAAAAAATAGGTGGCATTGGAACATCCGATCGAGAGGGGCTGAGAGGTAGAAAATGATGCACATGCAGCAACATAGCGAGCTGGGGAAGTAGAGCTAAGGCGGTTTCGAACGAAGATATACCTGAAGTTCATCGGGATGTGGATAGGTGGGCAGCGGTAGGCCGGATCCGCCCACAGGCAACGATGAAGGGATCGGAGGACCTCCTGCGCCGGCGCTCGGCCAGAGATAAAGGTGCGGCCGGCAGTGGGTCTCCTCCCTCGCTGTTGCCAACGGCCTAAACGCTGCCCCTCCTCCCCTTCACCGGCGGAGGGGGATCTGTAACCAGCGGTGAGGATAGAAAACCAGTGTTTTTTGAAGGGAGAAAGACAGTGTTACTACCCCTATCTTGTTTAGATCTGGAGAGGATGAGAGTGTGTGAATAGAGCAACCCTAGCGAGCAAGCGCGGAGGCTCCGCCTATATATCTCTGTGGTGGGGTAGTTTTCCTTTTTCACTCCATCAAAACAATCGTTTAAAATTGTGTACTACTACATGCCAGGTCGCGGTTTTTTTAGTTGTTGATTGTTTTTTGAGATAGCTACCCGCTTGTTCCAAGTGGTGTGACGGTGTGCCAGGTCGCACTTTGCATCGTTTAAGTATGGTACTACAAGTCCCTCCATTAAATGAACAACCACCCCCTCGTAAAAATTGTGAACAAGCCCACGGCTAAAATTAGCGGAAACGTGGGTTGCCCCAACATGTATTATTATTTATATTTTCTAGTCCCTCCGTTCCAAAATATAAGTCTTTTTTATTAGCCACACCTAAGACAATAATTTTGTTTATAATTAGTGAACCCCACATGTCATAGACACAAAAATTGTGGCAAGATTCCCTTAGGCAAGCCAAAGCGTGTCTAACAATTTGAGCAACTCAGGTTAGGAAAGTGTGGCAAGTGTGGGAAAAATAATGTGGCAACATAAGACAAACATAGTCACAATCCAAACAGCCCGTAATTTTTTGTGACATGCATGAAAATTTGGTTAGTTAAATTTATAGTCAAAATTTGGCAAGGTGCATCAAATCAACACATGCAAGTATCAAAAGGAAAGTCACGGCATGCATGCATGCGTTGTACTCCTCGCTTTCCAAATATAAGTCTTTTTAGAGATTGCAACAAGTGACTACATACGAAGCAGAATATGTCGTACATACGAAGTATCCCATTTGAAATGTGTAAAAAGACTTATATCGAGTGTAGTGCTTTGATGTGTCGCGTCAACTCATACAAGATCGAGAAATTTGATTACTACAACGCCCTCTCCCTCGCGGACTGAGCTCTGGTGCCTTAACTGCACCTGCCTTTGGCTGCATGACAGGAGGGCCAACCACCTGTTGGGCCCACCTGTCATAGTGGCAAAGGCAGGAGCAGTAAGTAGAAACTTTCGCTACACGCTATCCCTCCCGCACGAGGTGGACGGACATGCAACAGTGGATTCGATACTGTAGAAGTAGGAGTAACATCATTGTTCGTCTTCTCGAAGAAGCGAAGAGCCAAGCGCAACCTGAACGTGGCAGTTGCGAATGCTCGCGTGGTGCGGTTCCTTGGAGCACACATATACTAGCCAGGCTCTTGCATGAGACAAAGTTGCTACTCCGTCCTTTCTGGTTTATAGTGCTCAATTCAAAAATCTCACCAATCAATGTAGAGGGTGAGTGGTGGAATACAGTTTGTAGTTTTGCAAAAGCACATAATTAATGCTCTTGTTTTCCTCAAAAAATTATGTTTATCAATACATTAATTGCAATGCATGTATGCATAAAGTACATGCATTGGTCAATTTTCTCTTAATACTTGCATGCAATGATTTAATGCACCTTGTAATCTGAAAATGTGATGGAAAACAACCAAATTGAGCCTTATAAAATGAAAAACCTAAAATTTTGAGATAAGCCCTATAAACCGGAAAGGAGGGAGTATTGTTTAACAATTAAACTCCATTATCCATTGGTTGATACTCATTCTGCATAGGTGCACGCACTTAGTACCGTTTCCTCCTGGGGTCACCAATGTTTATTTGCTAATTAATAGCATTGCATGCAATGAACTAGCCATTGCAAGTCATTAAAAGCATGCACACCTACCATCTCTTATTGGTTGATATGTCAAGAAACAAGAAACAAGGTAGAAGTTAATGCACTGCGCCTAAGTGTTTTGGGACTATTTGGTTTTTGCAAGATGACTTACACACCTAGACGGAGGGAGTAGTATAGACCTGTAAAAATGAAAGGAGTATTTGCCTTTCTAGAGATTTCAACAAGTGACTAGACTACACCGTGTGCAGTACTCCCTCCCTCCCGGTTTATAGGGCTCAAATCTCAAATCTCATGAACCAAGGCATTTTGCGATTGGAGGAATGTATCTCGTACTTTACAAAACTACCCTAATTAAACCCATGCATTGATTACGTAGTTCTCTCGTTTTCCTCTCCGCCTTGGTCGCGGTGCACAATATTGAGCACTCCTATATGACTAGCCGCTCTATCTACATGCGGGACATTTCAAAGCATCCGGGCCCGTGTGCCATCCACCAAATCACGGTGAGGTGCTACAGCCGAGACTCACCTGTCACCCCGGTGTGGCCGTCCTGACCCGTCATATCACAAAACCCACACCTTTACAAGGCGGTGGTAAGGTGGCCTCCAAGTTGGACTGGACGAAGCAACCATCATTTCACCGAACGCTTCGTTCAAGCCCTTTCTTCCCTTTCTTGAAGAAAACCTCACTCCGGGCTTCTCACTACGCCATTTTTCTTACATGCCGGCGAAGGAAAGGTGGGCGAATCAGTTATGTTGCTATATTTTCATTCCAATAATCTTCTTTTTGTGAAGCACCGACCGATTCTCACATCCTATTCTTTTCCCGTTTTCATTGCGATTGTGGTTTTCCTTTCGATCGCTTTTTGTTTGTTAGTTCATTGATAGATCCTGGAGCACTAGGCAAAGAGTTGTCGGCGGACAACACACTGGAGACAACGATCTCCAGGAAGCGAGCACCAACCAACGAGTTGACCATGTTGGCGGGCCAACCCATGGAGACGAAGAACTCCAAGAAACAAGCACCGCCAAAGAGTTGAGGGCGTTGGCGGAGGAACTCCTCAAAGAAAGTTGGAAGAACAACAAGGGCCCCACCGTGCCTATCCCAGAACTCGATTGCCACCTATGTGAGGCTCAAGACCGAGTTTGAGGATATAGTAAATGCGTTGAGAAGCAGTATTCCCCTAGCAAGGTGATGGCCCCCATCGAGGACGAGGAGATGGCCCCCGGAGGGATGAGATCCCCCGGTGAGCTTCACAAGGTAAAAAATAATGGATTATTACCATAGTTGTTGTTTTTGATTATTTGCAATGTGCTTGCTGATGTCTACTACACAACTTTCTTCTTGTAGACGTTGTTGGGCCTCCAAGTGCAGAGGTTTGTAGGACAGTAGCAAATTTCCCTCAAGTGGATGACCTAAGGTTTATCAATCCGTGGGAGGCGTAGGATGAATATGGTCTCTCTCAAGCAACCCTACAACCAAATAACAAAGAGTCTCTTGTGTCCCCAACACACCCAATACAATGGTAAATTGTATAGGTGCACTAGTTCGTTGAAGAGATGGTGATACAAGTGCAATATGGATGGTAGATATAGGTTTTTGTAATCTGAAAATATAAAAACAGCAAGGTAACAAGTGGTAAAAGTGAGCGTAAACGGTATTGCAATGCTAGGAAACAAGGCCTAGGGTTCATACTTTCACTAGTGCAAGTTCTCTCAACAATAATAACATAATTGGATCATATAACTATCCCTCAACATACAACAAAGAGTCACTCCAAAGTCACTAATAGCAGAGAACAAACGAAGATATTATGGCAGGGTACGAAACCACCTCAAAGTTATTCTTTCCAATCAATCTGTTGGGCTATTCCTATAAGTGTCACAAACAACCCTAGAGTTCGTACTAGAATAACACCTTAAGACACAAATCAACCAAAACCCTAATGTCACCTAGATACTCCAATGTCACCTCAAGTATCCGTGGGCATGATTATACGATATGCATCACACAATCTCAATTCATCTATTCAAACCAACACATAGAACCTCAAAGATTGCCCCAAAGTTTCTATCGGAGAATCACGACGAAAACGTGTGCCAAACCCTATGCATAGGTTCATGGGCGGAACCCGCAAGTTGATCACCAAAACATACATCAAGCGAATCACGTGATATCCCATTGTCACCACAGATACGCACGGCAAGACATACATCAAGTGTTCTCAAATCTTTAAGGACTCAATCCGATAAGATTACTTCAAAGGGGAAACTCAATCCATTACAAGAGAGAAGAGGGGGAGAAGAAACATAAGATCCAACTATAATAGCAAAGCTCGCGATACGTCAAGATCGTGCCAAATCAAGAACACGAGAGAGAGAGATCAAACACATAGCTACTGGTACATACCCTCAGCCCCGAGGGTGAACTACTCCCTCCTCGTCATGGAGAGCGTCGGGATGATGAAGATTACCACCGGTGAGGGTTCCCCCCTCCGGCAGGGTGCCGGAACAGGGTCCCGATTGGTTTTTGGTGGCTCTGGAGGTTTTGCGGCGGCGGAACTCCCGATCTAATCTCTTGTTCTGGAAGTTTTAGGGTACATGGAGTTATATAGGCGGAAGAAGCACGTTAGGGGAGCCACGAGGGCCCCACGAGGCAGGGGGCGCGCCCTAGGGGGTGGGCGCGCCCCCCACCCTCGTGGCTTCCTCGTTCCTTCCTTGACGTCGGGTCCAAGTCCATCGGGTAGCTTTCGTTCCAAAAATAACTTCTCTAGTTGATTTCGTTCCGTTTCGACTCCGTCTGATATTCCTTTTCTTCAAAACACTAAAATAGGCAAAAAAACAGCAAATCTGGGATGGGCCTCCGGTTAATAGGTTAGTCCCAAAAGTAATATAAAAGTGTATAATAAAGCCCAATATTGCCCATCAAAAAATATAGATACGTGGGAGACGTATCACTTGCTAATATGTTAGGGTTGTGCAGGTGCCGGTGGTTGTCCTTGATGATTCTGATGTCGTAGCCCGTCCTGTTGGCATCGCCCCGGACATCGATTCCGATGCCGCTGTCGATCCTGTGGACATCGCCCCAGAGATCGATTCCGATGTCGCGGTCAGTCCTGTGGACATCGCCTGTAAATCGATTCCCATGCATTTGTCCGTGTTGTGGTCATTGCCCGAGAGATCGATGACAAGAAATAGTTGGTCGCGCTAATCCTTCAGGGTAGTTTGCATTGACCTGTGTTTAATTACCAGAACGATGCATGTTATCAAACCATCTTAGGGCTAATGCACTGTCTTGTGTGGGCGGATCTTGCTACTTTTGTTTGATAGTGAATCATGCGATGAATCATGCGAACCCTCTCCGAGTTATGGAAACAGATGTATCCTCACCAGCTTTTGATGTAATATATGGCATGCTTAGATGTAAGTTTGAACTGTTTATCATATCAGCAGGGCTTGTTTGATGATTCTTGGTGTTAGTAGGCTAGCTACTGTGCGAGCCTCTGTTGGAAAAGGCCTCGCCTAGGGTATAAGCCGAAGTCTAGGCAAAGCAAGTAAGGAATTGTCTACCCAAACGAGAAATCATGCCATATTGTACTGATATGCCAAAAGGGCCATATTTCAATTGTAATAGTTGGTAGTTAACATACTTATATGCACTGAATTAATAAAATACACATATAATAACCACATATATACCTTGATAGTAAAAATTATATAACCGCCTAGGCTGCTTAAGCACCGCCTAGGCACTAGGCAAACGCCAACCGCCTCGCTTACGCCTACCGCTTTTTCCAACCTTGGTGCGAGCTATAGTACTTGCAAAACACTCACCGAAGAGCAACGTTGGGGCTGATGAGCTCGTGGTACGCTTATACTTATCCCTCGTCGATCGACCAATAGCCCTAGCTCCTAAAATTGTAGGCTTAGTGATCGATCAGACAATATCGACATACATTCAGGCCTCATTTGGTTTATAGAGTAGGAAAATCATAGCAAAAGTACAAAGAACGTGCAACACAAAATCATAGCAGTGCAGAGACGTACTCCCTCCGTTCCAAAATAGATGACCTAGGCGGGCTAGTTTGGCCTAGTGGGTTTCAGGGATATGACGTGGTACAGTGCCGTCCAGTCTTCGCGTGTGGTAGCGATGTGCGAATACAGTAAGTTTTCTTGAAGAAGCGGAATTCAACGAAGTCATGATGGTTCCTTCGTCCGAACAACTTATAGTGGGAAAGGTTGGGCATGCGATACGACCGGGGTAGACCAGGTTAATTTTGTGCATGGCAGGTGGACCAGGATGGTCGACGTCCCACATGTCGGCGAATGAAAGTATTCTTTCCGATATAGAGGACGAGCAATGAGTATTCATTGTTTATTTTTGATGAAAGCTATTGTCTCCACTGTTACGACGGAGGAGTGTGAAACACGGCAACCCAGTTAACTTGGCATGTGCACGACTCCCTCCTTCCTCATGTAATGCCCAGGTTACAGCTTTTTCTCACTTTCTCTCTATCTATTTCCTCTCAAATGTTTTTTACCTTTCTTTTTTAAGACACAATTGTTTTATGCCTTTTTTAGAATTATTCTTTTTATACTTAGGAGCACGTGTAGAGACGGGTTCTTGCAGAGCCCACTCCTTGACTTTGTCAATGCCTCTCTCTCCTCCACATAAGGAGTACTTGCTATGCATGCATGCGGCGGGCAGCTGGCGTCTTGAGGGGCCAGGGCGGTGTGAGCGGGCTCCGGAAGCGGTCCGGACTCCAGCATGGCCCACCTCACATTATAACCATATATTTCTTGGAGTCCGTGTGCGGTGGGCGGGCGGTCTCTTCTCCCTCCCACGTTTCTCTCTTCTCAGCCGACACCCGCCGAGCGATTAGATTTCGGCTATCGACGGTTTATTCAATTATGGTCCCACATGTAAGTGAAATTGCAAGACAACGCGTGTCCCCTCTGGTGAGCGGCGTGCGAGCCGTACTATCGGGTTTGCGACGCGTACGAGTCGTAAGTGTGTTGCCTTTTCCTTTAGAACTTGCGATGCGTAACATTTTCGCGCGATCGATCGATAGAAATCCAGAACAAAATGACGAGTCGGTGCTATCCCGCTCGTTAGGCGGGCTAGTTCGAGTGATATGACGTGCTACAGTGCCGTACACTTGCTCCATTTTTATGTAAGCAAGAGTTTACACTCTTACGCGGAAGGAGTGCGAAACACCGCGGATCTGATTTTGATCGAGGGATAACTGTTCCCTGCCAAATAACGGAGGATTTTTAGAGATTATAGCATGATAGTTAGGGCATCTCCAGCGCTGGCCCACAAATTTACATCGGCATCTTTCCGAGGACACTAACCGGACGAAATTCATGCAAACAAAGCAAATTTCAAATTAACCGGATGAAATTCATTACATTTTGAAAACTTTTCCTACAAACTGGACGGAATTCATTACATATTTCGGACAAACCGTAGTAAAACCTACTGTAAACCTAATCTAAACGATCGTCGGCGCCCGACCACCATGTCCGGCCATGAACCCGAGAAAGCCGGCCATTGCCTTTGCCTCCTCCTCATCCGCCTCGATAACCTCCTCCTCCGGAGCACAAGGTTCTGAAGATTTCCGCCTCCACGTCGCCGTCAAGCGGCTAATCGGCCGCCGATGTTTACCCCACCAAGCTTGGCGTCGACTGAGTGGAGTAGCGGTGGCCTTCCCGGGACCAGAGCGGCGGCGACCTACCGTGTACTACTCTTCCTTGCTGTCGGCTGCGCCCGCGCACGTGCGCCGGCTTCGTGGTCGTGGCGGCGGAGGGAGGCCGGGGGGGTGCCGGCGATCTCCTTCGTTTGCTCCTGCGACAGTACGTCGAAGAGAGCTTTGGAGCGCACCCGGACCGGAGCCGCCGATGTCCCGCGTCTGCTCCTGCGACAGTACGTCCAAGAGAGCTTCGGAGCACCAGGAAGCCATGGTTAAAGTGGTGCCGATAGAAGGAAGGGAGCGGAGGAGAATAAGTGTGGGTCTTTGGCTATGGCTGGGAGCTGGGGCTCAAGTTAATATAGCGGGCGAATGGCAATGAGCCGCGGCAGACGGATGGACAACTGGCGCCGGAGTAGGTTCGTCGGGCGTGAATGCGGACGCTGCTTCAGTGACTTAACTGCAGATGCGTTTGGGTTACTGACATGTGGGCCCAACGGGCATCTGGCCCGCATGTCAGTGACACACCAATTGCACCTGCAGTTAAGTCCGGTGAATGCGGCATTGACATTCTGGAGAGACGGTGACCGTTTCAGGCGGGAAGCGCGCGCTAGCGATGGAAGGGGTTTCGGTGTGCAGTGGCACTAAGATCGGTCACTCACGATAGTACATACTCCGTACCATACTAGCATAGTACCCTCTCTAGCTTTAGGCTGGTTTATAGATTGTCGTTGTGATGGACGATATACATGAGCAAGGCGGTCCGAGTATGACCATTGGTGTTGAGCCAGGTGAATACATGCTCGGCGTTCGTGTAGGCCTCCATCAAACATCTAAACAATAATGTCAGGCACCGCCGGGGCGCGCAGGTGATGGGCTCGCCGTTTGTGTTGCGCCATGAGCAGGACTTTGATTTAGAGGGCGAAGTGCATGCATTAGCATGCTTTGTCAGCGTGAGCGTGAGTGTCTGACGCGAAGTATTCATTTTCATTTGGCTGACGAGGGTGCGTTGCAGCGACGAGTCTGTGGTTTGATTCCCCACATACGCATAGTTTTGTTTTTTACAATATTTCTTTCTCCATTGACAGGTAGGCCCGCGTAGATAGATAAAGAACACGAGTTGATGAGGCGCATGCGGACTGTTTGACTGGTCAACCGGACAAATCTGGCTATACGCTGAGCAAGTGACCGTATAATCACCATATCTCGTATACAATGATTAAAGTGAGCTATCAAGACAAGTTCGATGACCACCAATGCATTTTACTCGGTAATAAATGACCAGGATTGAAGGGGAATCCAAATTTGCTTCGTATTCTGTCCTTGAGCTCTTGACAAACCAATGCACTATAGGTTGTTCGGCAACTCTACCCCAGAGCTCTCACCAAGCGTTGTTCATGCCACCGCACCGCACACTAACCGGTAAGGCAGCGATGGCATCCCGTCGCGCCGAGTTCCTCGCCGCCCACGACCGCACACAAAATGGTAGGGAAGCGATGACATCCCGCCATGCCGAGTTCATCGCCGCTCGCGACCTCACAACTATGTGGGAGGAATTTGAAGATGCCAAGGCCGAATGGGCGGTAGAGCAAGAGGCGGCCAAAGCCGCACAAAGGGAGCGGAAAAGTCAGAAAGCACTCAAGAAAAGAGAGGCCCGCCGCAAGAAAGAAAAGGATGCACGCGCTCTTGGAGAGGTCGGCAGAGATCCAAGCACGGTGGGGTGTCGCCGACAAAGCCGGAAAGGAGAACGACGGCGTCTGCCAGCATGTGAGAAGTAGTAGTACTAGTAGTTAGTGTGTGTATGCGTATGCAGTATGAGCATGTACCAAGTACTACTAGTTACTACTGTAGTTTTAGAGCAAATTACCATTACATTAGCCTAGACTAAATGGAAAAATTCCTATCCTAAGCATCAAATGGCATCTCTTTCTCTATAGGAGTTGAGATGCATGTCATCTCACTTCCTATGATTTTCATATTCCTATCCTATGAGCGAAAGGAGGCCTCTGTTGGAGTAACTATCGTAGCTAGAAGCTTCTTTGGTACAGTAGTTTTCTTCAAGAAGCGGAATTCAACGAAGTCATGATGGTTCCTTCGTCCGAGCAACTTCAAAGTGGGAAGTGGGCCTGTGATTTGACGGCTCATTAGTCATTGTTACTGCGGCGCGACGACCTGGGTGACTCTCCCTTGGAGTTCTGCGTGCATGGAAAGTGGACCAGGATGGTCGACGTCCCACATGTTGGCGAACGGAAGTATTCTTTCCGATATCGAGGAGCAAGGAAACCGCGTGGTATAGTATCACTGCTGATTGGTTCACAAAAAAATAGTATCACTGCCGATTTATAATTATTTTTTATTTACGATGAATGCTAGCGTTTCAACTCTTACGACGAAGGGTGCCAAACACGCGACGCGTCTTGGATGTCCCACACATCATCGAAAGGAGTGGGACATGAACAGCGTGGTAGAGCCAGTAAAAAAAAAAAACAGCGTGTTAGAGCGTCTCCGGTTCTTCCACTTACGGGTGGGAGACCACACGTAGTAGTACTTAGTGGTATGAACGATACAAAGTGCGACCTGGAGAGAAAGACACGTCTAGTTGGAAGGTCTCGGGGCATACACGTAAACAAATATAAAAGTTAACATGTGCCTCCAACTAATATAGTAGTAGTAGAGTACTTAGGCACGTACTCCATAACATCACCGTGTATTGCACGTACAACATTTAATGGTAGTACGTAGTAAGAGACAAATGCCGCCCAAGAGTTCCCTTCTCGACCTACTTTTGGGTGTTTGGTAGAGTGTATGGAGGGTGCATGAGTCCACACTAGTTTAGCACAAATACACTAGAAGCATGCATGAAGAGAGCATGCATGAAGAGGGTGTTGAGTTGAGCATGCATGAAGAGGGAACAACTATGCTGAGACGAGAACGCAACCAAACACACCCTATATGCCACGCATGTTCATACCATTTGTGCCTTTCTACTTCACTTACTGCGCTACATTACTCAGGGTCGTACGTCCACTCCTGGGTACATGTCCGTCTCGTAGTTTCAGTCCCACGTGTTCTTCATATAGATGGAACAATCCTTGCATAACACGTGCACCTTGATGCTAGATGTCTCGCGTGTTGGCAAAAGGATGAACAAAGCTCACGTAAAAAAATAGAGTGGAAGAACATAGATTCCGGACGACCAAGAAGGAGCAAGGAACCTCGTGGTGGAGCGTCTGCACTCATTTAATATTATTCAGCGATATAAAATTAACCAATCATCACCATATTTCTTGGCTTCCGTGCGACACCTATCTCTAGTAATCCAGCAGCTTGTATCGCTTCTCCCTCCTCGTCTCTATCAAAGTGCAGCGGGCTGGCGTTTCTACCGTCTACTGAGGTCGGTTAACTATCACATGTTAGCGACATGCCAAGAGCATTCTAAAAAAATTCCTTTCACGTTCCATTTTCAAAAAGAAAAAATCCTTTCACGCATTTAATTTGCTGTATGCTTTGAGCAACTTGCATGTCCTATACTGCTCCTATTTGATACTCTAACTTAGCTAGAGGTTAGACTAACTCATGACTAACCCTGAACTAGTTGTAGCCAAAGAGGTGTTTCGTGACAGGGTTAGATTGACAATAAATGCACTTCATAGAGAGAGAAAAGTGATTTTTTCAGTGTTCCCAATGAGAACTATCTCCAGTTAGCACCTCTTGGGTGGGATAGTTTTTTTTTGGTGGGTTCGGTGCAACTTGCTCCAATTTAAACCCTCATGCTTGGATACTTTAGGGCTATTTGAGCCCCAACTAGCTCAAACTAACTCTAACCCATGGATCCAAACAGGGCCATGGCCAGTCTCGGCAGAGCGATCGCGTGCCGAAGCGGCGCTCTCTCGGCCGTCGCGCCACTTCAAAGCCGGGCGCCGGTGAGAGGTCGCCTCCGCTCTGGCCGGGCATTAATGTGGCAATCGACGCTCTGCGCTGACCGTTTCACGCAGGAAGCGCGCGCTGGCAAGGGAGTATAGGTTTTGAACCGTTTCAGGTGTAATACTGGTAGTTTGCAAAACTACTCAATTATTGCACTCATTTTCCTAAGAAATTGTGGTAAAACACGTTACTCCACAGCCCGCTACCCTTCTCCTTCCTCTTCCACCGCCACAAGACGTCTGCGTGGAAGCGACCGGTCAACCCTTATATAGGAGTGCTAGCACAAAAAGATGCATGCATGACCACTAAAATTTCCATATTAAAGCGCCGCTCCAGCGGGAGTATGGCGTATGTGTTGGGGAACGTTGCAGAAAATTAAAAAATTTCCTACGGTTTCACCAAGATCCATCTATGAGTTCATCTAAGCAACGAGTCATGGGAGAGTGATTGCATCTACATACCACTTGTAGATCGCGTGCGGAAGCGTTCAATGGAGCAGGGGATGATGGAGTCGTACTCGCCGTGATTCAGATCACCGATGACCTAGTGCGAGCGGACAGCACCTCCGCGTTCAACACACGTGCGGAGGCGGATGGCGTATCCTCCTTCTTGATCCAGCAAGGGGAAGGAGAGGTTGATGATGATCCAGCAGCACGACAGCGTGGTGGTGGATGCAGTGAGAACTCGGCGAGGCTTAGCTAAGCAACTACGGGAGGAGGAGGAGGTGTAGCAGAGAGGAGGCGCCAAGGGCTTCGGTGTGGCTGCCCCTCCCTCCCTCCTTTATATAGGTGCAAGAGAGGGGAGGCGCAGCCTTGCCCCTTCCTCCAAGGAAGGGGTGCGGCCAAGAGGGGGAGGAGTCCATCCTCCCCAAGGCACCCTGGAGGTGCCTTCCCCTTTAGGACTCTCCCCTCCCAAGTATCCTTGGCGCATGGGCCTCTTGGGGCTGGTGCCCTTGGCCCATATAGGCCCAGGCGCACCCCTACAGCCCATGTGGCCCCCGGGCAGGTGGACCCCCCCGTTGGACCCTCGGACCCCTTTCGGCACTCCCAGTACAATACCGATAAAGTGCGAAACTTTTCCGGCAACCAAAATAAGACTTCCCATATATAAATCTTTACCTCCGGACCATTCCGGAACTCCTCGTGACGTTCGGGATCTCATCCGGGACTCCGAACAACATTCGGTTTGCTGCATACTCATATTCATACAACCCTAGTGTAACCGAACCTTAAGTGTGTAGACCCTACGGGTTCGGGAGACATCTGAACATGACCGAGACGTTCTCGGTCAATAACCAAAAGCGGGATCTGGATACCCATGTTGGCTCCCACATGTTCCACGATGATCTCATCGGATGAACCACGATGTCAAGGGCTCAATCGATCCCGTATACAATTCCCTTTGTCTAGCGGCATTGTACTTGCCCGAGATTCGATAGTCGGTATCCCGATACCTTGTTCAATCTCTTTACCGGCAAGTCTCTTTACTCGTTCCGTAACACATCATCCCGTGATCAACCTCTTGGTCACATTGTGCACATTATGATGATGTCCTACCGAGTGGGCCCAGAGATACCTCTCCGTTTACGGAGTGACAAATCGATCTTGATTCGGTACCAACCCAGCAGACACTTTCGGAGATACCTGTAGTGCACCTTTATAGCCACCCGGTTACGTTGTGACGTTTGGTACACCCAAAGCATTCCTACGGTATCCGGGAGTTGCACAATCTCATGGTCTAAGGAAATGATACTTGACATTAGAAAAGCATTAGCATACGAACTACGATCTTTGTGCTAGGCTTAGGATTGGGTCTTGTCCATCACATCATTATGCTAATGATGTGATCCCGTTATCAACGACATCCAATGTCCATGGTCAGGAAACTGTAACCATCTATTGATCAACGAGCTAGTCAACTAGAGGCTTACTAGGGACATGGTGTTGTCTATGTATCCACACATGTATCTGAGTTTCCTATCAATACAATTATAGCATGGATAATAAACGATTATCATGAACAAGGAAATATAATAATAACTAATTTATTATTGCCTCTAGGGCATATTTCCAACAGTATGTTGTTACCTTCGACCGGCCCATGGCTACTGGGCGACAGCGACCAGAGAAGAGGCGGCGGGAGGGGAATGAATGCAGCTACTGTCTGGGTTCGCCTTCCGGCTTAAATAAATGCGCAGCATCACGTGTACCCGCGGGTGCACAAATTGTAACATACGTGTCTGCCTAAGTGGGCGTCACGTAATTGGTGTGTGTGTGAGAGAGAGATTCTAAGATAGAGTGCGTGTGTGCGACTCTACTCTTCGGACATGTAATCAACCTTTTGCATCGGGATATAAGTATAATGGTATTTACTTTAGCTAGTGATTTACGTGGCCATGTTAACGTGGTTGTGTCAAAAAAGTGTCACTTCACCTTTCGTGATTTACGTCATATAATTACAAGCAAGATTCTCGTGCATTGCGGAACATCAATATGCATTTTTTCTGAACACTGTTGTGATTGACCCATGCAGGAGTAATCCCATGTGTAAAACTAATGATATCTCGAGAATTTTATCGGAAAACTGGTATCTCGAGAATGTCATCGAAAAAATGAAAGATGAGAGATAAGGCGAGGAGGAGTGGAGCGTGGTGGTGGTGGTGGTCGGAATGGGCGGAGGCATGGGGATGGGCCAGCGCCCGGCTGGCGGCTACCATGCATGCTAGATTGCTCTAGAGACTTATTCCTTTTTTAATTGCTGAGCAATGAGGTTGCAGGAGATAATGATGTGGAGAGAGGTGCGGGTATCTTTTGTAAAATTATCATAGTTTGCTTTCTATCCGTCAGATATAGATCATACGGTCTGTATTACAAGATGGCAGGCACACCATCATCGCCAACTCGTTTTTTTATAAGGGTACAGATTATAAGTTTGCTGACTACGAAAGTAAAGTGGAATTTTTCCATGTTATGCAAGTAAATAAAGGTGATTGTTTATCATACGGGTAAGGTTGGATGAAGGGTGGTAGGAACAAATGCTCCGCCTAGAGCATGTGAGTGTGAGATGGAGTCTTAGTGTGTGTGTGGGTGTGGGTGTGTGTGTGTGAGAGAGAGAGAGAGGAGAGACAGAGAGAGATGGAGTCCTAGTTTGTGTGTGTTTGTGTGTGTGTGTGTGAGAGAGAGAGAGAGATGGAGTCTGAGTGTGTGTGGGGGGGTGTGCGTGCGTGTGTGTGTGAGAGAGAGAGAGAGATGGAGTCTTAGTGTGTGTGTGTGTGTGTGTGTGTCGCGGGGTCCTCTGTGGCGGATGTAATTTAAGTGTGCATGGCTTCATCATAGATAGGTGATGTGTATGGCAGTGGCCACCAATGATGGGGTGCGAGAGAGAAAATGCCCATAGAGAGGGAAGAGAAGGTGTGTGCGCATGAGAGGAATCGACATCGAGAGAACGTGTTTGTTCGAGAGACACCGAGGAAGACTACTATATATCGATGTTGCATGTAGGCGGGAATTAAACAAAGGGATGGTCTTATTGGTTTGAGGGATATAGGGGAAGAGTGAGAGGCGGGGGAGCTAGAAGGAGATTGTTAAGTGTGAGTGTGTGTTTGACCCATCCAAAGTGAAGTTATGTGCACAAAAGAGGAGAACGATTCGATGTGGCGTTAGGATTGAGGGTAATTAACTACGTATGGAGACATAGAGACCTTGAACGTGCATGTGTGAGAGGTATACATGTATACGTGGGATGTGTGTGTGTGCGCGCGCGCATGATCGAGATAAACGAAAGAAGACATAACTCATAAGATCAACGACATGGGAGAGACGGATCGGTATGACAATATGGATGCATGTGAGAATGCAGGGAAGCAGGCCCGACAATTGAGCATGTGTTTTTGTCTTTAAGAGATAGTGGCGTGGGCTGGAGCATGCATCTATGGCGAGCAGAGGGAGTGAGGCGCAACGATTGTGCAAAAGAGATCAACCTATAAATGCATATGTATGGAGATTCATATATAGTGTGGGTGATAGGAAGCAAGACTCCGTGCGAGAAAGAAATGTTGACGGAGAAACTACAGATAGATACAGAGATGGAGATGCTAGCTAGAGGGACATCCGCTAGTTTGGGTGTTGGAGATGACCGTCGGGTGGTTCCAAGGGTGAAGTTATATATGTGTGTGAGAGGGCACTTGACTACATGTAGAGAGAAACATATGTAGTGTGCGTGATAGGAATCAAGAATGAGGGTGAGAAAGAAGGTTGATGGAGATAGATAAATAGAAAGATAAAGATGCTAACTAGTGTGCGTTAGAGATAGGAGTCGAGTGGATCAGAAGGCTGAGTTATGTGTGTGGGTGTGATAGAGATAGAGAGAGGGTGCATGTGAGTCACATACAAACAGATATCAGAGAGAGAAATGAGATCGAGGAAAAGATGAGTTTTGTGTCTGCGAGAGAGAAAGATATTTCACATCGAGAGTGATAGCTAGAGAGACATATGAGGGAACGCAAGATATCTCTAGGGAGAGAGGGTGTGTGTGAGCGACATACAAGAGAACAATGGATAAATATGAGACCCTGGGAGACAGAGTTTGTGTTTGTGTGTGAGGAAGAGATATTGAAGAGGAAGAGTCGTAGGTTCTCATATCTAAAGAGCGAAAGACATCTCTGTATGAGGGGTGCGCGAGTGGCACACATGGGAATACTAGAGAGAAATGAGACCCCGGGAGACAAAGTTTTGTGTTTGTGTGAGAGAAAGAGATTCCACATGGAGAATCATAGTTAGAGACACATAGCAGGGAGCGAGATATACTTAGAGAGAGATAGAGTGATGAAGGTCGTGTTGGAAATATGCCCTAGAGGCAATAATAAAAGCATTATTATTATATTTCCTTATTCATGATAATTGTCTTTATTCGTGCTATAATTGTGTTAACCGGAAATCGTAATACATGTGTGAATAACGAGACAACAACATGTCCCTAGTGAGCCTCTAGTTGACTAGCTCGTTGATCGACGAGATAGTCATGGTTTCTGACTATGGACATTGGATGTCATCGATAACGGGATCACATCATTAGGAGAATGATGTGATGGACAAGACCCAATCTTAACATAGCATAAGATCGCACGCAGTTCGTTTGCTAGAGTTTTCCAATGTCAAGTGTCCTTTCCTTAGACCATGAGATAGTGTAACTCCCGGATACCGTAGGAGTGCTTTGGGTATGCCAAAGCGTCACAACGTAACTGGGTGACTATAAAGGTATGCTACGGTATCTCACGAAAGTGTGCATTGAGTTGACATGGATCGAGATGGGATTTGTCACTCCGCTTGACGGAGAGGTATCACCGGGCCCTCTCGGTAATGCATCATCACAATGAGCTCAATGTGATCGAAGTGTTTGATCACGGGATCATGCATTACGATAACGAGAAAAGTGACTTGCGGTGCAAGAGATTGAACGAGGTATTGGTATACCGACGATCGAATCTCGGGCAAGTAAAATACCGATTGACAAAGGGAATCGTATCACGGGATTAATTGAATCCTTGACATCGTGGTTCATCCGATGAGATCATCGTGGAGCATGTGGGAGCCAACATGGGTATCCAGATCCCGCTGTTGGTTATTGCCCGAGAGCCGTCTCGGTCATGTTCGCATGTCTCCGAACCCGTAGGGTCTACACACTTAAGGTTGAGAACGCTAGGGTTGTAGGAATATGTATGTGCAGTAACCCGAATGTTGTTCGAGTCCGGATGAGATCCCGGACGTCACGAGGAGCTCGGAATGGTCCGGAGGTAAAGAATTATATATAGGAAGTGCTGTTTGACCATCGGGACAAGTTTCGGTGATATTCATGTATTGTCTGGGACCACGGAGGGGTCCCGGTCCACCAAGTGGGGCCACCAGCCCGAGGGGGCCACATGGGCCATAGGTGGTGCGCCTAGGCCCACATGGGCCAAGGGAACCAGCCCCAAGGGGCCCATGCGCCTAGGGTTTAAGGAGGAAGAGTCCATGAAGGGAAGGCACCTCAGGGGTGCCTTGGGGAGGTTGGACACCTCCCCTCTCTTGGCCGCACCCCTCCCTTGGAGGAGGGGCAAGGCTGCGCCCTCCCCCTCCTTGGCACCTATATAAAGGGGGAGGGAAGGGGCAGCAGAACCTTTGCCCTGGACGCCTCCCTCTCCCTCTCCAACACATCCTCCTCCTCCGTAGTGCACGGCGAAGCCTGCCGAGTATCGCAAGTTCCACCATCACCACGCCGTCGTGCTGCTTTGGAGCCATCTTCCTCAACCTCTCCTTCACCTTGCTGGATCAAGAAGAAGGAGGCGTTACGCTGACCGTACGTGTGTTGAACGCGGAGGTGCCGTCCGTTCGGCACTAGATCATCGGTGAATTGGATCGCGGCAAGTACGACTACCTCATCCACGTTCACTCCGACGCTTCCGTTGCGATCTACAAAGTGGTATGTAGATGCTAACCAATCTGAATACTCGTTGCTAGATGAACTCATAGATGGATCTTGGTGAAACCGTAGGAAAAATTTTAATTTTCTCGCAAACGTTCCCCAACGGTGGCATCATGAGCTAGGTCTATGCGTAGTTCTTCTTGCGCCGAGTAGAACACAATTTGTTGTGGGCGTAGATGTTGTCAATTCTTCTTGCCGTTACTAGTCAATCTTGATTCAGCGGTATTGTGGGATGAAGCGGCCCGGACCAACCTTACACGTGACGCTTACGTGAGACCGGTTCCACCGACTAACATGCACTTTGGTTGCATAAGGTGGCTGGCGGGTGTCTGTCTCTCCTACTTTAGTTGGATCGGATTCGATGAACAGGGTCCTTATGAAGGGTAAATAGAGATTGACAAATCACGTTGTGGTTTGAACGTAGGTAAGAAAAGCGTTCTTGCTAGAACCCTAATTCAGCCACGTAAAACTTGCAACAACAATTAGAGGACGTCTAACTTGTTTTTGCGCAAGTGCTTTGTGATATGATATGGCGAGAAGTTGTGATGAATGATGAATGATCTATATGTGATGTATGAGATGTTCATGCTATTGTAATAGGAATCACGACTTGCATGTCGATGAGTATGACAACCGGCAGGAGCCATAGGAGTTGTCTTTATTTTTTGTATGACCTGCGTGTCATTGAAGAACGCCATGTAAACTACTTTACTTTATTGCTAAACACGTTAGTCATAGAAGTAGAAGTAGTCGTTGGCGTGACAACTTCATGAAGACACGATGATGGAGATCATGATGATGGAGATCATGGTGTCATGCGGTGACAAGATGATCATGGAGCCCGAAGATGAAGATCAAAGGAGCTATATGATATTGGCCATATCATGTCACTACTTTATATAATTGCATGTGATGTTTATTATGTTTTATGCATCTTGTTTACTTAGAACGACGGTAGTAAATAAGATGATCCCTCATAATAATTTCAAGAAGTGTTCCCCTAAGCGTGCACCGTTGCTAAGGTTAAATAGTTCAAGCACCACGTGATGATCGGGTGTGATAGGTCCTTACGTTACGCATACAACGGGTGTAAGACAGATTTACACACGCATAAAACACTTAGGTTGACTTGACGAGCCTAGCATGTACAGACATGGCCTCGGAACACGAGAAGACCGAAAGGTCGAGCATGAGTCGTATAGAAGATACGATCAACATGAAGATGTTCACCGATGTTGGCTAGTCCGTCTCACGTGATGATCGGACACGGCCTAGTTGACTCGGATCATGTAATACTTAGATGACTAGTAGAGGGATGTCTATCTAAGTGGGAGTTCATTAAATTTGATTAAATGAACCTTATTATCATGAACTTAGTCTAAATATTTACAATATGTCTTGTAGATCAAATGGCCAACGTAGTCCTCAACTTCAACGCAGCGTTCCTAGAGAAAACCAAGCTGAAAGACGATGGTAGCAACTATACGGACTGGGTCCGGAACCCGAGGATTATCCTCATAGCTGCCAAGAAAGATTATGTCCTAAGAGCACCGCTGGGTGACGCACCTATTCTCCCCGCAGAACAAGACGTTATGAACGCTTGGCAGTCCACGCTGCGATGATTACTCCCTCGCTCGGTGCGGCATGCTTTACAGCTTAGAGCCGGGACTCCAAAAAGCGTTTTGAGAGACATGGAGCATATGAGATGTTCAAGAGCTGAAAATGGTTTTCCAAGCTCATGCCCGGTCGAGAGATATGAAGTCTCCGACAAATTCTTTAGCTGTAAGATGGAGGAAAATGGCTCATCGGTGAACACATACTCAAAATGTGCAGGTTGCACAACCGCTTGACTCAAGCTGGAAGTTAATCTCCCGGATGAAGCGGTCATTGACAGAATCCTCGATCGCTTCCACCTAGCTACAAGAGCTTTGTGATGAACTACAATATGCAGGGGATGGTAAAGACCATTCCTGAAGTATATGCTATGCTGAAATCAGCAGAGGTAGAAATCAAGAAGGAGCATCAAGTGTTGATGGTGAATAAAACCACTAAGTTCAAGAAGGGCAAGGGTAAAAGAACTTCAAGAAGGACGGCAAGGAAGTTGCCGCTACCGATAAGCAAGTTTCCGGAAGAAGCCAAAGAATGGACCCAAGCCCAAACCGAGTGCTTTTATTGCAAGGGAAGTGGTCACCGAAGCGGAACTGCCCCAAATACTTAGCGGACAAGAAGGCCGGCAAAACCAAAGGTATATGTGATATACATGTAATTGATGTGTACCTTACCAAGACTAAGTAGTAGCTCTTGGGTATTTGATACGGTGCAGTTGCTCATATTTGTAACTCAAAGGCGAGCTGCGGAATAAACGGAGGCTGGCGAAGGACGAGGTGACGATGCGTGTCGGGAATGGTTCCAAGGTCGATGTGATCGCCGTCGGCACACCGCCTCTGCATTTACCTCCACGGGATTAGTTTTAAACCTCAATAATTGTTATTTAGTGCCAAGTTTGAGCATGAACATTGTATCTGGATCTCGTTTAATTCGAGATGGCTACTCATTTAAATCCGAGAATAATGGTTGTTCTATTTATATGAGAGATATGTTTTATGGTCATGCTCCGATGGTTAATGGTTTATTCTTAATGAATCTCAGACGTGATGATACACATATTCATAGTGTGAATACCAAAAGAGTTAAAGTTGATAACAATAGTCCCACATATTTGTGGCATCGCCGCCTTTGGTCACATAGGTGTCAAACGCATGAAGAAGCTCCATGCAGATGGACTTTTAGAGTCTCTTGATTATGAATCATTTGACACGTATGTAACCATGCCTCATGGGTAAAATGACCAAGACTCCATTCTCAGGAACAATGGAGCGAGCAACCAACTTATTGGAAATCATACATACCGATGTGTGCGGTCCAATGAGTGTTGAGGCTCGTGGTGGCTATCGTTATGTTCTCACCCTCACTGATGACTTGAGTAGATATGGGTATGTCTACTTAATGAAACACAAGTCTGAGACCTTTGAAAAATTCAAGGAATTTCAGAGTGAGGTTGAAAATCAACGTGATAGAAAGATCAAGTTTCTACGATCGATCGTGGAGGAGAATACTTGAGTCACGAATTTGGCACACACTTAAGAAAATGTGGAATAGTTTCACAACTCACGCCGCTGGAACACCTCAGCGTAATGGTGTGTCCGAACGTCGTAATCGCACTCTATTAGATATGGTGCGATCTATGATGTCTCTTACCGATTTACCGCTATCTTTTGGGGCTATGCTTTAGAGACTGCCGCATTCACTTTAAATAGGGCTCCGTCGAAATCCGTTGAGGCGACACCGTATGAATTATGGTTTGGGAAGAAACCTAAGCTGTCGTTTCTAAAAGTTTGGGGATGCGATGCTTATGTCAAGAAACTTCAACCCGAGAAGCTCGAACCCAAGTCGGAAAATGCGTCTTCATAGGATACCCGAAAGAAACTATTGGGTATACCTTCTACCTCAGATCCGAAGGCAAGATCTTTGTTGCCAAGAATGGATCCTTTCTCGGAGAAAGAGTTTCTCTCGAAAAGAAGTAAGTGGGAGGAAAGTAGAACTTGATGAAGTGTTACCTCTTGAACCGGAAAATGGCGAAACTCAAGAAATCGTTCACGAGGTGCCCGCACCAACTAGAGAGGAAATTAATGATTATGATCAAGATACTTCCGATCAAGCTCCTACTGAAATTCGAAGGTCCACAAGGACACGTTCCGCACTGCAGTGGTACGGGAACCTGTCTTGGAAATCATGTTGTTAGACAACGGTGAACCTTGAACTATGAGGAAGCAATGGCGGCCCGGATTCCGACAAATGGCTGGAAGCCATGAAATCCGAGATAGGATCCATGTATGAAAATGAAGTATGGACTTTGACCGACTTGCCCGTTGAACGGCGAGCCATAGAAAATAAATGGATCTTTAAGAAGAAGATGACGCGGATGGTAATGTGACCATCTATAGCTCGGCTTGTCGCTAAGGGTTATCGACAAGTTCAAGGGGTTGACTACGATGAGACTTTCTCACGGTAGCGAAGCTGAAGTCCGTCCGAATCATGTTAGCAATTGCCGCATACTATGATTATGAGATATGGCAAATGGACGTCAAAACGGCATTCCTTAATGGTTTCCTTAAGGAAGAATTGTATATGATGCAGCCGGAAGGTTTTGTCGATCCTAAGAATGCTTTGACAAGGTGTGCAAGCTCCAACGCCGATTTATGGGCTGGTGCAAGCATCTCGGAGTTGGAACATTCGCTTTGATGAGATGATCAAAGCGTTTGAGTTTACAGACTTATGGAGAAGCCTGTGTTTACAAGAAAGTGAGTGGGAGCTCTATAGCATTTCTCATATTATATGTAGACGACATACTTTTGATGGGAAATGATATAGAACTTTTGGACAACATTAAGGCCTATTTGAATAAAAGTTTTTCAATGAAGGACCTTGGAGAAGCTGCTTATATATTAGGCATCAAGATCTATAGAGATAGATCGAGACGCCTCATAGGTCTTTCACAAAGCACATACCTTGATAAGATATTGAAGAAGTTCAATATGGATCAATCTAAGAAGGGTTCTTACGTGTTACAAGGTGTGAAATTGAGCTCAGCTCAATGTCCCACCACGGCAGAAGATATAGAAGAGATGAGTGTCATCCCTATGCCTCAGCCATAGGTTCTATTATGTATGCCATGCTGTGTACCAGACTGATGTAAACCTTGCCGTAAGTTTGGTAGGAAGGTACCAAAGTAATCCCGGCAAGGAACACCGGACAGCGGTCAAGAATATCCTGAAGTACACGAAAAGGACTAAGGAAATGTTTCTCGTTTATGGAGGTGACGAAGAGCTCGTCAGAAAAGGTTACGTCGACGCTAGCTTCGACACAGATCTGGATGACTCTAAGTCACAAACCGGATACGTGTATATTTTGAATGGTGGGGCAAGCTGGTGCGATTTGCAAGCAAAGCGTCGTGGCGGGATCTACATGTGAAGCGGAGTACATGGCAGCCTCGGAGGCAGCACATGAAGCAATTTGGGTGAAGGAGTTCATCACCGACCTCGGAGTCATACCCAATGAGTCGGGGCCAATCAAGCTCTTCGGTGACAACACCGGAGCTATTGCACTTGCAAAGGAGCCCAGGTTTCACAAGAAGACTAGGCACATCAAGCGCCGCTTCAACTCCATTCGTGAAAATGTTCAAGATGGAGACATAGAAATTTGTAAAGTGCACACGGATCTGAATGTCGCAGATCCGTTGACTAAACCTCTCTCCCTAAGGCAAAACATGATCAAGACCGTAACTCTATGGGTGTTCGATTCATCACAATGTAACTAGATTATTGACTCTAGTGCAAGTGGGAGACTGTTGGAAATATGCCCTAGAGGCAATAATAAAAGCATTATTATTATATTTCCTTATTCATGATAATTGTCTTTATTCGTGCTATAATTGTGTTAACCGGAAATCGTAATACATGTGTGAATAACAGACAACAACATGTCCCTAGTGAGCCTCTAGTTGACTAGCTCGTTGATCGACAGATAGTCATGGTTTCGACTATGGACATTGGATGTCATCGATAACGGGATCACATCATTAGGAGAATGATGTGATGGACAAGACCCAATCTTAACATAGCATAAGATCGCATAGTTCGTTTGCTAGAGTTTTCCAATGTCAAGTATCCTTTCCTTAGACCATGAGATCGTGTAACTCCCGGATACCGTAGGGAGTGCTTTGGGTATGCCAAACGTCACAACGTAATCGGGTGACTATAAAGGTATGCTACGGTATCTCCGAAAGTGTCCATTGAGTTGACATGGATCGAGATGGGATTTGTCACTCCGCTGACGGAGAGGTATCACCGGGCCCTCTCGGTAATGCATCATCACAATGAGCTCAATGTGATCGAAGTGTTTGATCACGGGATCATGCATTACGGTAACGAGAAAAGTGACTTGCTTGCAAGAGATTGAACGAGGTATTGGTATACCGACGATCGAATCTCGGCAAGTAAAATACCGATTGACAAAGGGAATCGTATCACGGGATTAATTGAATCCTTGACATCGTGGTTCATCCGATGAGATCATCGTGGAGCATGTGGGAGCCAACATGGGTATCCAGATCCGCTGTTGGTTATTGCCCGAGAGCCGTCTCGGTCATGTTCGCATGTCTCCGAACCCGTAGGGTCTACACACTTAAGGTTCGCAACGCTAGGGTTGTAGGAATATGTATGTGCAGTAACCCGAATGTTGTTCGAGTCCCGGATGAGATCCCGGACGTCACGAGGAGCTCGGAATGGTCCGGAGGTAAAGAATTATATATAGGAAGTGCTGTTTGACCATCGGGACAAGTTTCGTGATATCGGTATTGTCACGGGACCACCGGAGGGGTCCCGGGTCCACCAAGTGGGGCCACCAGCCCTGTGGGGCCACATGGGCCCTAGGTGGTGCGCCTAGGCCCACATGGGCCAAGGGGAACCAGCCCCAAGGGGCCCATGCGCCTAGGGTTTAAGGAGGGAAGAGTCCATGAAGGGGAAGGCACCTCCGAGGTGCCTTGGGGAGGTTGGACACCTCCCCCTCTCTTGGCCGCACCCCTCCCTTGGAGGAGGGGGCAAGGCTGCGCCCTCCCCCCCTCCTTGGCACCTATATAAAGGGGGAGGGGAAGGGGGCAGCAGAACCTTTGCCTCGACGCCTCCTCTCCCTCTCCAACACATCCTCCTCCTCCGTAGTGCACGCGAAGCCCTGCCGAATCTTGCAAGTTCCACCATCACCACGTCGTGCTGCTGCTGGAGCCATCTTCCTCAACCTCTCCTTCACCTTGCTGGATCAAGAAGAAGGAGACGTTACGCTGACCGCACGTGTTGAACGCGGAGGTGCCGTCTGCTCGGCACTAGATCATCGGTGAATTGGATCGCGGCAAGCACGACTACCTCATCCACGTTCACTCCGACGCTTCCGCTATGCGATCTACAAAGTGGTATGTAGATGCTAACCAATCTGAATACTCGTTGCTAGATGAACTCATAGATGGATCTTGGTGAAACCGTAGGAAAAATTTTAATTTTCTGCAAACGTTCCCCAACAGGTCGAGGGAGAGACTACCGTCAGTGTGTTACAAAGATAAAAGATCATTATCGACATACAGGTAGCACGAGAGATACCTGAGAGACGATGAACGTGTATAGGTCCAGAGAGATAGTCCTATATAAGCATGAGTGATAGCTATATGAGACGAATATCTGGATTAAAGGGGATTCAAATATTTAAACTGGAGATCACGACATTGATAATATCATAACGCAAATTGGTGTATCAAACATGCATATTCATTTGAATTTGGGCACACATGTAATGTTATATAGTTTATCAATATTGGTGACCCATAGATTCTTTAATTACAAACAATGCATGGTTTATATGCAATTAATTTCTAAACGGGATTACACTATATGTTCCGTGTGTGAAACACATTATACATGTTTGAGAAGTAAAAAAAACCCGCATGAAACACACATTAATTGGAGATAGTTAGCGAGGAATGCATACATTGGATTTCAACATAAAGTGGTTCAAATATTTGAAAATCCAAATTGATGGATACAACCTTGTGAATCTGAGATCATGCCATTTGTTAACCATATTTATGTATAAATGGTGTTGTGCTTTTGAAAGTATATATAAAAAATGATGTATATAGAATGTAATTCCAATTGAAAATGGATCCCGCCCGAAAAAATAGAATACAAACGGGATTCGAATTGAGTTGGCACGGTAAACGTGCACTCTGCAGAATTTGAACGAAGCGGGGAAAGTCGCAGTAATCGCCCAAAACCAAAATCTACGAGATGGAAATTAATATTGTCTATCCCTGCCACGCAAAGCCTATCTGCTGGATTTCTATATGTTTCGATAGGGGTAGGTTTGTAATTTCACCCAAATGTGACGTAACCGCCTCTCACCCGGATTCATACACGGTGGGCGCCAAAACACAGTGTGTCCTCGGCCGAACTCGACTCCCTCCCCGATTCATATTCATACACGGTGGGCGCCAAAAACAAACTCTCGTCGGCAAATATTCGGTGTATGCGAGATTACCGTCCTATCCCCAACCGACTAATGTTGCTATGATGTAGTAGAAATTTGAAATGGGGGCTAAGTTTGTAAATTTCCTCGCATTAGAGACAAGCGCGCCCTGAATACATGGTTCCCCCCTTCCTCTCTACCTCCATTTTCCCCATTCGTACTCCGTGGGCGCCAAAACACCCTCTCCACCCCACCCTCCTCCGTCCGCCGCCATCCGCCACCCCATCCACCGTCGTCCTCCTCCACCATGCCGGACCTGATACCCCGACGCCGCCTCCATTACAAGAGATCAACCTCTCTCATCCACGCCTTCGGACCGGGATCCTTGCATCCCATCCTCTCGCTTCATCCCCGCCGTCGTCCACCTTGCCGGCGCCGCTCCTACGACCGTCTCGTCCACCGCGCCCCGCCGCCACCGTCTACCCTCCTAGATCTGCTTCCACGCCGCCGACAGCCATCGCTACCGCAACACCGTCAAATTCACAGCAGATGTGTACACGGCGCCGCACCAGAGGTGGTACTCTTTCGTATCTACTCAACTTATTTATCGCAGCAAGAAAATAGATCGCCACTGCTTTACTCTGATTTCTTGTCTTGGTTGTGAAGTTTCCTTTGTCCGGTTTGCACCTTCAGATCTGCCATGGCACACTCAACACTATACTCCCAATGCTTATGGTTTTCCCTTTTATATTCCACACTAGTTAAATCACAAGAGACTAAATTTCAAAATTGGGTCAGTCAATTTTCAGAGCTCACGGAGTTCGCGGTGCGATCGAAGGGCTCGGTTGGTTGTGGGGCCTCGCCGAACAAAGAAAACTCGACGCTGGTGGGGGTTGGGGCGGGTTGGGGGTGGGTATGGCGAAGGAACACAATCGGTGGGGGCCGGTGGTCCGGCCGGCGGCCCGTGCAGTGTTCTGTATGGGAAGAATCAGAGACGAGGAAGAAGAAGGGTTAGGAGACTTAGGATCTTCATCCAACCGCCCGAAGTGGTCGAGAGACAGTAGGGAGTTGCATTCTTAATGCGGTCTGGTTCATCATGTGTGGGCACTGCGCAACCAATATTTTATTTTCCGAAATCTGCTTGCTCTTCTTTACCATGTTCCTCTTCCGTTCTTCTTTAATATGTACTCTCTCCGTTCCTAAATACATGTCTTTGTATAGATTCCACCATGGACTACATATGGAGCAAAATGAGTGAATCTACACTCTAAATGTATCTGGATACATCTGTATGTGATCCATAGTGGAAATCTCTACCAAGACTTATATTTTGGAACGGAGGGAGTATGATAGTAGTACAGTATGTTCCTTGTACTGAAGATGAGCAGGGACATTTGAAGTGTAGAGGTCCATACGGTCGGTTGTGATGGACACTTTGAGACTCTTTGATTCGTAGGATCTTGTAACCATAGGAATAGGATTTGTAGTGGCCTGCCCACTTGAATCCTATAAGAATAGCAAGGAAATGCGGGGAGCTGTGTCGCCTTTGAGAGTTACACTGATATTAACAGCATCGCACCTTCACTTGAAGAGTGCCGGTATCCAAGCCTTTCTAGCCGCACTGCAATATCGGCACATATATTCCAGCAAGTTCCACTTTGCTGATTTTACTCTGATGCTTAAGGTTTTCCCGTTATATCTACACTATGATCTGTGTAGTTGCTTTGTGTCGCACTAGCAACAGTCCACTCTTGAAGCTAAACACTACAATGACTTACAAAATTGGCACCAATGCATTGAGTGCCATTATGGATGCAATGAAACTCATACGCTCCCCACCTGTTGATTCTTGTTTAGAATATGATTCTAATGACTATTCTAACCTTGAGGAGTCAAAGGCAGATGGCCTGTCCTGTTCACCCATCAAGGTGTCTGTTCTAATTTGGCAATGTTTTAGTGATTGCGGGTATCTTGCATATGTTGTCTTGCATTTCTTCTACTTTGTTGCACCACCATCTGCTTAGTTTACTCATCATATATGTTGAGATGCCATGCCCATCCATTATCAATACATATTCCATCTGTCATCATACCATGTTTTTCCACTCAAATGTTGTTCTTGTGCATCAGACATCAAAAAGGAAGAGGGTGATTGCCGAACTCAAGGAGCTCCAAAGAAAGTCCTTGAAAACGTGGTGGTGCCGAGAAATCGACGGCACCCCACTTATATTGGTTGTACAACCAAGTGACACAAAACGTAGGACTGACTCCAAAGAAACTGTACCCATACTTCACTGGCCACACCACTAGCCCCACCACACAGGACCTGCACTCCAAATAAAAAGGTATACCGATTTCATTTGCCATAGCACCAAATTGTACCACGTAAAAATCCCACTCCAAAGAAAAAAGTACAGCAAGTTCACCGCGAAGACTATCCCAATCAGTAGAGACGGCCAATTCTGCAGATTGGAACCCCATTCCATCTATTCCCAGTTTAAAAGACAATGCTTTCAATGTTGTTAGGGACTACGTGCATATATTCCCATCATGGGAAGATTATAGTGAAGACAAACACCATTTTCACATCTTCCTGTCCAACTTACGTGTAAGTGCTATCATTCATGGTTATTATTTTCCTGTTTTCTGCTGATTGAACACATCAATGATTTACATTACATTGTTGTAACTAGGCGAGGGTCAATCTGGATAGTCATGACGAGCAAAGCTTGCTTGTGCTTTTCAAGGAAGCATTGCAGTAGTATCGGTGTTACCTGAGGAAATCACACTTTGATGGCAAGTCTATAAACGAATTTCCGGTGAAGTCTCATGTGCTAAATTTAGAATACATTGAATGGGAAAACCTTGTTATGCACTGGACTCGTCCCCAGGATGAGGTATTGTCTATGAAATCACATGCCAATTTGAACTTCTACTTTTCCGCATGTGCCTTACGGATCTTTTTTGCAGGAAATCTGCTCGAAGAAGAATTCCTGTTTGAAAAGAGCGACAGGATATCGCAAATATGCTGCCCACTACTTTGCTCTTGTTAGTACCTGTTGTCCTGTATCACTGTACTTGCATACAGACCTGGTTCATTATGTGACAACAGTATACATGATAGCTTGCTTATCAATTGTTCGCTCCAAATTATCTGATCTGTATGAATGGTTACATTAGTGTAGAATATATCCAATGCCAATGTTTTTTAGCTCTGCATTGTTCTTGTAAGTACATGATGTCCTTTATCCGTGTACTTATAATGACAGTAGTTGTTCATGTACCATCACTCGCAGCTTATTTTCCTTTGGCCTCCATTTTCTACACATCGATCTATATTTACTCTTACCATAAGGTTGGTCTTGAAGAAGTTTAGCTGTGCATTGTTGCTATCGTACCTTTTGCCTGTATCCCTGCACTTACATTTATAGCTACTTGGTTATGTAGCATCACTCTTCATCTTATCTTAAATATTCTCCATTTTTATATTATCACATCTATATTTACTCTTAACAAAATGTAGAATAAAGGCAATGCTTTTGAAGAAGATTTTGTGGTAAACTTCTTGAATTGCCCCCATCGGCATGGACAAGGCCTTTATAGAGCCTGTCTTCACCAATAATGTAAGTTTGTCCATCTCAAGCCTTCAAACTTTGTTGTATATATTTGGTTAGGCATGACTGCAACAGCTGTTTATTTTTTGTGTTTGCATCAAATTGCTTATTTAAAGTTTATTATGTAGTTCATAAACAAAAGTTCGTCCTTTCCCAATTTAAGTTTTCAGTTGTGCAACCAAGTTCCTTCTTCATACCATGTAAATTAAGCTATACAGAGCAAGTGATCTTCTTTTGCACTACATGTATGCTTCTGTTCTTCATCTGTAATCCAGTGGTGTGGTGAACCTACCCACTACAGCACAATGCCATATTCTGCAATGTCTTAACTATGAACAATGTCATATCATTCTACTATTATTTAAACCGTCTCTTTATTTGCCAATCTGAAATGGTATAATTGACATCACACTAACCATTGATACTTAAGAGTTCTTGATCTGTAATCCAGTGTTGTTGTGAAGTTGTCAACTCCTTCACAATGTCATTTCCTGCCTTGTCTTGACCTGAACAATACCATATTGTGTTAACGCAATTTTAAACTGTGTCACTTTATTCGTCAGTAAGAAATGTGGTGAATTGTCAGCACTGATACTTTTACGTGCAAAACTGTCATCTATGTGCTTGTTTATCTTTCAGAGTGAGGAAGATATAAGTGTTGAACAAGCGAAGTCTCATCATCTTGCTCACCGCTATGCTGCAGCTCCCCAGCAGGGCTAACCTTTCTTGAACTCTATTGAAATGCTGTCGGTTTTGTATATTATTTTGTCAGCGTGTTTATTTGCACTGGTGGCGATCTTTGATGCCCAGTGTATGTAATTTGGTGTCTGCTTGTGCATTATTATCATAGTGGCGAACTTTGATGCCCAGTGGATGTAATATGCCGTAATTTCTTTATTGTATAGTATAAGTTTTTTCTTATTCACGATGCTGCAGTTATTTTACTGTATATATATCCTGCTTCGCAAAGAAACCGCCAAACCGTAAAATTATGGTACATAATCGGGCCGTCATACAATCACGATGTAGGTTGGGCCTGAAACGTGCCGAACAGCTCATAGGCCGGCAGCAGCCCGAAATGAACCCCGGCCCATGATTGTGCGAATCAAATCACGGACTTTTAACAAGCCAAAATTGTCTCGGTACTTGTTTCGCCCAATCAGATATCGGCTGCGAGCAGGCCGGATGCAAATCGGCCGTAGTTAGGCCCAACTACATGACGGGCTTTTAACAGGCCGAAATTAATATAGGGCCGAAATGTTAAACGGGCCCTTAACAGGCCAAAACTAATATCAGGCCGAATTACTAAGTGGGCCTTTAGCAAGTGGGCCCAAAAGCATAGTGTCTAGTTGACGTGCCGAATCTGATATGGGCCATAATTGAGCCCAAAGCCTCTTAAAGGGCCAGACCTAATCTGGGCCGTAATTTGGCCCAGAACATGGTAGGCTTATAACGGGCCGGATCTCATATGGGCCACTTTTAGGCCCGGAACGTGGCAGGCCATTAATGGACCGGATCAAATATGGGCTGGCATTTGGCCTGAAACATGGCAGCCAGTTAATGGGCCGGCCTAGTAGGGTCCTCAAAATATTGTGGGCCTACAGCTGGGCCGGCCCATTAAGGTCGGCGAAATCTCGTGGGCCTTTAGCTGGGCCGGCCCATTATGATCCGCAAGAATCTTGTGGGCCTTTGTCTTGGTCGGCCCATTATGGCACACAAAAATCTTGTGGGCCTTTAGCTGGGCCGGCCCATTATGGCCCGCAAAATCTTGTGGGCCTTTACCTGGGCCGGCCCATTATGGCCCACAAAATCTCATGGGCCTTTAGCTGGCCCGGCCCATTATGGTCCGCAAAATCTTGTGGGCCTTTAGCTGGGCCGGCCCATTATGGTCCGCAAAAACTTGTGGGCCTTTAGTTGGGCCGTCCCAATTAAACTTGATGGGCCGGTCCACGTGTCAACATATCATAGGCGCGTCTCGCCCATTGGATGAGTGACACTTGTGCCAACGCGGACCTGACACGTGTCTCCTCCAGCCAATGATAATTTTACACGTGGAAAATCCCCATTGGTCGGGGCTGTTAACGGGTTATCGGATCCAAAACCCGACCCGATAGCTTAACGGCGTTCCGTTACGGTGGATGCCACGTGTCGGTCACCCTTGACGAAAGCACTTGTGTGACGCGCGATTTATCGTCTGGAAGTGGACACTTCCGTGATGATAATTTTGGTAATGTCATGGAACACTTCTACGACAAAGATGGTATGACTATCTTGATTCTGTCATAAATTTGTCATGGATGTACATGCATGACAAAAAACGCGACCTACTGTGGCAAACACGTATCATCAGAGAAGTGTATTTTTTTTGTAGTGCGATGTATACGGTCCGATGAGTGTTGAGGCACGCGGCGGGTATCATTATTTTCTGACCTTCACAGGTGGTTTGAGCAAATATGGGTACATCTACTTAATGAAACACAAGTCCGAAACATTTGAAAAGTTCAAGGAATTTCACAGTGAAGTGGAGAATCATCGTAACAAGAAAATAAAGTTTCTACGATCTGATCGCAGAGGTGAATATTTGTGTTACGAGTTTGGCCTTCATTTAAAGCAATGTGGAAAGTTTCACAACTCACGCCACCTAGAACACCACAGCGTAATGGTGTGTCTGAACATTGTAACCGTACTTTATTAGATACAGTATGATCTATGATGTCTCTTACCGATTTACACTATCATTTTGGGGTTATGCATTAGAGACAGCTGCATTCACGTTAAATAGGGCACCGTCTAGATCCGTTGAGACAACACCGTATGAACTGTGGTTTCGCAAGAAACCTAAGCTGTCGTTTCTTAAAGTTTGGGGTTGCGACACTTATGTCAAAAGGCTTCAGCCTGATTAGCTCGAACCCAAATTGGATAAGTGCGTCTTCATAGGATACCCTAAGGAAACAATTCGGTACACCTTCTACCACAAATCCGAAGGCAAGATATTTGTTGCCAAGAATGGAAACTTTCTAGAGAAGGAGTTTCTCTCGAAAGAAGTGAGTGGGAGGAAAGTAGAACTTTATGAGGTAACTGTACCTTCTCTCGAATTAGAAAGTATCTCATCACAAAAAACCATTCCTGTGATGCCTACACCAACTAGAGAGGAAGATAATGATAAGGATCATGAAACTTCAGATAAAGTTACTACCGAACTTCGTAGGTCGACCAGAGCACGTTTCGCACCAGAGTGGTATGGTAATCCTGTTCTGGAAGTCATGTTACTAGACCATGACGAACCTATGAATTATGAAGAAGCGATGATGAGCCCAGATTCCGATAAATGGCTTGAGGCCATGAAATCTGAGATAGGATCCATGTATGAGAACACAGTGTGGACTTTGGCTGATTTGCCCAATGATCGGCAAGCCATAGAGAATAAATGGATCTTCAAGAAGAAGACAGACGCTGATGGTAATGTTACTGTCTATAAAGCTCGACTTGTGACAAAAGGTTTTCGACAAGTTCATGGAGTTGACTACGATGAGACTTTCTCACGTGTAGTGATGCTTAAGTCTGCCCGAATCATGTTAGCAATTGCCACATTCTATGATTATAAAATCTGGCAAACGGACGTCAAAATCGCATTCCTTAATGGATTTCTTAAAGAAGAGTTGTATATGATGCAACCAGAAAGTTTTGTCGATCCTAAAGGTGCTAACAAAGTGTGCAAGCTCCAGCGATCAATCTATGGACTGGTGCAAGCATCTCAAAGTTGGAACATACGTTTTGATGAGGTGATCAAAGCATATGGTTTTGTACAGAATTTTGGAGAAGCCTGTATTTACAAGAAAGTGAGTGGGAGGTGTGTAGCATTTCTAATATTAAAGGTGGATGACTGATACGTCTCCAACGTATCTATAATTTTTTATTGTTCCATACTATTATATTATTTGTTTTGGATGTTCTATATGCATTAATATGCTATTTTATATGATTGTAGGGACTAACCTATTAACCTAGAGCCCAGTGCCAGTTCTGAAGGAAATATGCCCTAGAGGCAATAATAAAGTTATTATTTAATTACTTATTTCATGATAAATGTTTGTTATTCATACTAGAATTGTATTAACCAGAAACATAATACATGTGTGAATACAAAGACAAACATAGTGTCACTAGTATGCCTCTACTTGACTAGCTTGTTAATCAAAGATGGTTATGTTTCCTAGCCATAGACATGAGTTGTCATTTGATTAACGGGATCACATCATTAGAAGAATGATGTGATTGACTTGACCCATTCCGTTAGCTTAGCACTTGATCGTTTAGTATGTTGCTATTGCTTTCTTCATGACTTATACAAGTTCGTATAACTATGAGATTATGCAACTCCCGTTTACCGGAGGAACACTTTGTGTGCTCCCAAACGTCACAACGTAACTGGGTGATTATAAAGGTGCTCTACAGGTGTCTCCGAAGGTAATTGTTGGGTTGGCGTATTTCGAGATTAGGATTTGTCATTCCGATTGTCGGAGAGGTATCTCTGGGCCCACTCGGTAATGCACATCACTATAAGCCTTGCAAGCATTGTAACTAATGAGTTAGTTGCAGGATGATATATTACGTAACGAGTAAAGAGACTTTCCGGTAAAGAGAATGAACTAGGTATTAAGATACCGACAATCAAATCTCGGGCAAGTAACATACCGATGACAAAGGGAACAACGTATGTTGTTATGCGGTTTGACCGATAAAGATCTTCGTAGAATATGTAGGAGCCAATATGAGTATCCAGGTTCCGCTATTGGTTATTGACCGGAAACGTGTCTTGGTCATGTCTACATAGTTCCCGAACCCGTAGGGTCCGCACGCTTAAGGTTTCGATGACAGTTATATTATGAGTTTATGCGTTTTGATGTACCGAAGGAGTTCGGAGTCCCGGATGAGATCGGGGACATGACGAGGAGTCTCGAAATGGTCGAGACGTAAAGATCGATATATTGGACGACTATATTCGGACATCGGAAAGGTTCCGAGTGATTCGGGTATTTATCGGAGTACGGGAGAGTTACGGGAATTCGCCGGGGAGAAGTATTGGGCCTTATTGGGCCATACGGGAAAGAGAGAGGGGCTGCCAAGGGCAGGCCGCGCGCCCTCCCAAGGCCTAGTCCGAATTGGACTAGGGGGAGTTGCTGCGCCTCCTTCCTTCCCTTCTCTCTTCCCCTTCCTTCTCTCCTACTCCTACTAGGAAAGGAAGGAGTCCTACTCCCGGTGGGAGTAGGACTCCCCCCTTGGCGCGCCTCTCCCTGGCCGGCCGCCTCCTCCCCTTGCTCCTTTATATACGGGGGCAGGGGGCACCCCATAGACACAACAATTGATTCTTGAGATCTCTTAGTCGTGTGCAGTGCCCCCCTCCACCATAGTCCTCGATAATATTGTAGCGGTGCTTAGGCGAAGCCCTGCGACAGTAGAACATCAAGATCGTCACCACGCCGTCGTGCTGACGGAACTCTTCCCCGACACTTTGCTGGATCGGAGTCCGGGGAACGTCATCGAGCTGAACATGTGCTAGAACTCGGAGGTGCCGTAGTTTCGGTGCGTGATCGGTCAGGCCGCGAAGACGTACGACTACATCAACCGCGTTGTGCTAACGCTTCCGCTTTCGGTCTACGAGGATACGTGGACACACTCTCCCCTCTCGTTGCTATGCATCACCATGATCTTGCGTGTGCGTAGGAAAGCTTTGAAATTACTACGTTCCCCAACAAGTTCCTATTTTTTTCCTTGTTTTAGAGTTTCGCAGAAAAGGAATACCAAATGGAGTCCAAACGGAATAAAACTTCCGCCATGATTTTTCTTGGACCAGAAGACACCCAGGAGACTTGGAGTGCAAGTCAGAAGAGCCTCGAGGCGGCCACAAGGGTGGAGGACGCGCCTAGGGGAGTGGGGCGCGCCCCCAACCTTATGGTCCCCTCGAGGATCCCCTGACCTAGATCTTCCTCCTATATACTCTTATACCCCCAAAACATTCAGGGGAGGAACGAAACCAATTTTCCACCGCCGCAACCTTCTGTACACGTGAGATCCCATCTTGGGGCCTTTTCCAACATCCTGCCGAAGGGGGATGATCACGGAGGGCTTCTACATCAACACCATTGCATCTCCGATGAAGCGTGAGTAGTTTACCACAGACCTACGGGTCCATAGCTAGTAGCTAGATGGTTTCTTATCTCTCTTTGATTCTCAATACAAAGTTCTCCTCGATGTACTTGGAGATCTATTCGATGTAATACTCTTTTGCGGTGTGTTTGCGGAGATCCGATGAATTGTGGATTTATGATCAAGCTTATCTATGAATATTATTTGAATCTTCTCTGAATTCTTATATGCATGATTTGATATCTTTGCAAGTCTCTTCGAATTATCGATTTGGTTTGGCCAACTAGATTGGTTTTTCTTGCAATGAGAGAAGTGCTTAGCTTTGGGTTCAATCTTGCGGTGTCCTTTCCTAGTGCAGCAAGGCACGTATTGTATTGTTGCCATCGAGGATAAAAAGATGGGGTTTTCATCATATTGCTTGAGTTAATTCCTCTACATCATGTCATCTTTCCTAATGCGTTACTCCGTTCTTTATGAACTTAATACTCTAGATGCATGCTGGATAGCGGTCGATGTGTGGAGTAATAGTAGTAGATGCAGAATCGTTTCGGTCTACTTGACACGGACGTGATGCCTATATTCATGATCATTGCCTTAGATATCGTCATAACTTTGCGCTTTTCTATCAATTGCTCGGAAGTAATTTGTTCACCTACCGTAATAAATTTTATCTTGAGAGAAGCCTCTATTGAAACATATGGCCCCCGGGTCTATTTTCCATCATATAAGTTTTCGATCTACAATTTCAGTTTCCTATTTCTTTTATTTTGCAATCTTTTACTTTCAGTTCCATAAACCAAAAATACCAAAAATATTACTTTACCGATTATCCATCTCTATCAGATCTCACTTTGCAAATAACCGTGAAGGGATTGACAACCCCTTATCGTGTTGGGTGCAAGTTGGTGTTTTTTTGTGCATGTATTCGGTCACTTGAGCGTTATCTCCTACTGGATTGATACCTTTGTTCTCAAAAGCTGAGGGAAATACTTACTCTACTTTGCTGCATCACCCTTTCCTCTTCAAGGGAAAAAACAACGCAAGCTCAAGAAGTAGCAATGACATATTGTTGATTGGAAATGATGTAGAATTTCTGGATAGCATAAAAGGAAACTTGTATAAAAGTTTTTCAATGAAATACCTCGGTGAAGCTGCTTATATATTGAGCATCAAGATCTATAGAGATAGATCAAGACGCTTAATATGACTTTCACAAATCACATACCTTGATAAAGTTTTGAAGAAGTTCAAAATGGATCAGTCAAAGAAAGGGTTCTTGCGTGTGTTACAAGGTGTGAAGTTGAGTCAGACTCAATGCCCGACCACGGCAGAAGATAGAAAGAGAATGAAAGTCATTCCCTATGCCTCGGCCATAGGTTTTATAAAGTACACTATGATGTGTACCAGACTTGTTGTGTGCCTTGTCATGAGTTTGGCAGGGGGTACAATAGTGATCCAAGAGTAGATCACTAGACAGCGGTCAAAATTATCCTTAGAGGACTAAGGAAATGTTTCTCGGTCATGGAGGTGATAAAGAGTTCGTCGTAAAGAGTTACGTCGATGCAAGCTTTGACACCGATTCAGATGACTCTGAGTCTCAACCTGGATACGTATTGAAAGTGGGAGCAATTGGCTAGAGTAGCTCTATGTAGAGCATTGTAGATTTCAAAATTTGCAAAATACATACGGATCTGAATGTGGCAGACTCGTTGACTAAACTTCTCTCACAAGAAAAGCATGATCACACCTTAATACTCTTTGGGTGTTAATGACACAGCGATGTGAACTAGATTATTGACTCAAGTAAATCTTTTGGGTGTTGGTCACATGGCGATGAACTATGGGTGTTAAAAGCATCTCCTCTAGGCCCCCAACAGCCCCCCAGAGGCATTTTTTCCTCGCCGGCGACCAATTTTCCCTCCAGTCGTGCCCCCAAGTTCTCAAAAAGCGTCGGATTTGGCCAGATTTACGGCCGGCGATCCCAACCCAAACCCAAGGAGCCGGGGGCACCGCCGCTACTTATCCCATGCAAAAGACCCACTGTCAGCCTCTCCCTCTCTCCCCTCTCCCACTCTCTCTCATCTTTTTTTAGGCGGGCGAGAGGACGGACGATGAGGAGGTCGGCGGGAGGCCGGGGTGGAGCTCACGACGCGGCCGGGGCGGAGCGTGCGACCGGGACGGAGCTCGCGATCGGGCGGAGCTTCGCTGCCGGGCGGAGTTCGCGGCCGGGGCGAAGCTCGTGGCCGGGGCTGAGCGCGCGACCGAGGCGGAGCTCGGCAGACGAGCCAGGCCACTCTCCTTCCTCGACCTCGTGGTGGTCGGCGTCCGTGGCGGAGCTCAGGTCGCGTGCAGGTCGAGCACACGCGCGCGCGGAGGCCACGGCTGGAGGCAGGCCGAGCTAAGGGCGGCGTGGGGCGACCGGGCTGGTCGGAGCATGGCGTGCCGGGCGCCCCCCTTCCTCCTCCTCCAAATTGGCCCCGGCGGCGGCGGGTTACGAAGAGCGCCAAGACGTTGCCGCTGGCGCAGCCAAAGCACGGGCGCGAAAGCAAAGAAGCGAGCGGGCGCGAAAGCAAAAGGGCGGCGCGCCAGGCTACGGGCGCGAGCAGCAACGGCCAAGCGCGGGCGTGAATAGCAGGGCACAGGTGGCGAGCAGCAGGCGCGGGCGCGAGCTACGGCAGCCATAGCGGGCGGGGGCAGCAGCGGCGAGGACGACAACCTCGCTTGGGGGTGAAACGGCTGGAGATTTTTCGTCCCCAGGCCAAAGTTCTCGCCGGCAGCCCCTCAAGCGGCGAAATAAATGCCTCCTGGGGGGCTCAACGGCTGGAGATGCTCTAATCACATAAAGATGTGAACTATAGGTGTTAAATCACATGGCCATGTGAACTAGATTATTGACTCTAGTGCAAGTGGAAGACTGGAGGAAATATGCCCTAGAGGCAATAATAAAGTTGTTAGTTTGTATTTCCTTATATCATGATAAATGTTTATTATTCATACTAGAATTGTATTAACCGGAAACTTGATACATGTGTCGATACATAGACAAAATACCGTGTCCCTAGTAAGCCTCGACTGGACTAGCTCGTTAATAAAAGATGGTTAAGATACCTAACCATAGACATGTGTTGTCATTTGATGAACGGGATCACATCATTAGGAGAATGATGTGATGGACAAGACCCATCCGTTAGCTTTCTTCATGTCAAATACATATTCCTTCGACTATGAGATTATGCAACTCCCGGATACCGGAGGAATGCCTTGTGTGCTATCAAACGTCATAACGTAACTGGGTGATTATAAAGATGCTCTATAGGTATCTCCGAAGGTGTCTGTTGAGTTGGCATAGATCGAGATTAGGATTTGTCACTCCGAGTTTCACAGAGGTATCTCTGGGCCCTCTCGGTAATACACATCATAAGCTTGCAAGCAAACGACTAAGGAGTTGGTCACGAGGTGATGTATTACGGAACGAGTAAAGAGACTTGCCAGTAACGAGATTGACCTAGGTATGTAGATACCGACGATCGAATCTCGGGCAAGTAACATACCGATGACAAAGGGAATAACGTATGTTGTCATAACGGTTCGACCGATAAAGATCTTCGTAGAATATGCAGGAGCCAATATGAGCATCCAGGTTCTGCTATTGGTTATTGACCGGAGAGGTGTCTCGTTCATGTCTACATAGTTCTCGAACCCGTAGGGTCCACACGCTTAACGTTCGATGATAATTTAGTATTATATGAGTTATGTGATTTGGTGACCGAACATTGTTCGGAGTCTCGGATGAGATCACGGACATGACGAGGAGTCTCGAAATGGTCGAGAGGTATAGATTGATATATAGGATGATAGTATTCGAACACCGAAAGCGTTCCGGATAGTATCGAGTATTTATCGAAGTGCCGGGGGGGGGGGGGGGTTACCGGAACCCCCAGGGGAAAGATATGGGCCATATGGGGCATGAAAGGGGAGCACACCAGCCCACAAGGGATGACGCGCCCCTCCTTTCTCTCTTCTCCCTTCCCTTTTCCCCCTCCGGTAAAAAGGAAAGGGGGAGGCCGAATTGGGAGGACCCCAAGTAGGATTCCTCCTACTTGGGGCGCCCCATGGCTGCCTCTCCTCCCATCCCACCTATATATATGTGGGGAGGGGTGCGCCTAGAACACACAACAATAATCGTTAGCCGTGTGCGTCGCCCCCTCCACAGTTTACACCCCCGGTCGTAGTTTTGCAGTGCTTAAGCGAAGCCCTGCGAGAATCACTTCACCGTCACCACGCCGTCGTGCTGACAGAACTCATCTACTTCCTTGACACCTTGCTGGATCAAGAAGGCGAGGGACGTCATCGCGTTGAACATGTGCAGAACTCGAAGGTGCCGTACGTTCGATACTTGATCGGTCGGAGCTAGAAGAAGTTTGACTACCTCAACCGCGTTGTCAAATGCTTCCGCTTTTGGTCTATGAAGGTACGTAGACACACTCTCCCCCTCTCGTTGATATGCATCTCCTAGATAGATTTTACGTGAGCGTAGGAATTTTTTTAAAATTACATGCTACGTTTTCCAATATATCGGTCATTTACTCACCCTCACCGGTTGGTACACTGCGAGTACTACTGCGGAGCACATGCGGGCATCGATCACTTACGAGTACTGTACGCCTTGCTTCGTTTAAGGCATCTTTAACGGCAACCTACAAAAAACAACATTTATCTTTGGTTTGCAAAAGAAATCGTATCCGGACCGTCCCGTAGATCGATATAGATTGGCGATGGATGGTTCCCGCGATCTAGACAGCGCGGTCCAGATGGTTGCAAGAGGTTTACTGGTTCGCCTTGGAGATGCCATGCCATATGGCAAAGTCCGGGTTCGTGGAACTTTGGAAGGGAACACATAGGCAAATGTCATTCGCATGTATCTGGACGAAGATGACTCGTGCTTGAATCATTCATTATTATGTGGTTTTGGTCGGTGTCGTTGGGTGCACGTTAGGCTTCACTTTGTTTAGGTGTAACTGTGTGTACGTTTGCGTTACGTACGGTGAGAGCGATGTATCGGCCGGTGGGTGACGCCGTTACGGACGAGCGGTGCAAAATGGGCTGACACTATTCGGTAAATCTGGCCTCCCACGGGGAGCGATGGCTCTTGGTGCTCAGAGAGGTCGCGTAAGGTTAGCATGCATGCTATTTCGTGAGCTTAATGTAACGCATACTCGTACGGTGCAGAAGGTGCACCTGGCGACTGGCGTGATACGAAGCACGTTCGTTTCAGTGTTCCACGGTTCTGTTTTTCCTTGGACACGGCGATCATCACCATCAACTTTGGTACCGATTATTTTCAGCGTATTGACAAACACCACTCTACCGAACAACCGATGAGCATTACGCATATCCGTTTCTGGATTCCTGCTACGGGCCGGCGAAACGCAGCTGTGCTCGTTGGAACCGACCTGGACGGACGCCCGCCACGACCGTGGTCAACACGGCGGCGGTGGTCGGCCCATCAGGTTTTGAGCCATGCACACAACGTGATCCACCTTGGTGACTGCGATGGCCGACGATCGCGGCGCGAGGCAAATTTCTGCACGAGGCTCCGAGGCTTCAGCGATTTCTCGCTTCAGTTTTTTTTCCTGACATCCAAACTTTGCATGATCCTGCTGGCAGGTTGGCACATCGCTCTAGAGTCTAGACCCCTAGTGAAAGATCTCAGTCTGAATGGAAGATCTCAGACTTAAGCTGTTTAGCAGAGTAGGCAAAATGGAGCATGCATTTTATTTTATTTTTGCAAATAATTGAAATAGAACGGCCCATCAGCTTCCAAAGGGATGATAGAAGGCCCAGCCCAGCAAAAAGAGAGAACACTTTCCAAGGGGATAAAATACATTGGTCCATTTCAAGGATAAAGGTTGAAAGCTAGTAGAACCCTAGTCGACAGTCGACCACTAAAAGCACACGTAATGCTCCTAGGTGTTTCAGCTTTTGGTTGATCTCATGACGTGTGCCATTTGATTATAGAGTTCAATCAAGGACCACGTACGGTACCCATGTCTTGTTTGGTGGATTGATTCGAGACATCGGCAAAGCTGGATTTGGTGGATGTGGTGGCAGCGGTGGGAATGGAAGCCTCTGTCGACTACGGTTCTCGCTATGAGTGCTTCAGCGGCAGCAGTTGTGGCGTCGACAGCATGCATCGGTCACTCACCGGTTGGTACACTGCTGCCCACGCCGGAGCACTGTTGTAGTATACTTCAATCCTGCCCAATCTGCTGTGGAGATCGATCGTTGATGATGTGGGAAGGGACATCTAGGTACTCCCTTCGTCCGAAAATACTTGTCATTTATTAAAATGAATAAAAAAACATATATCTAAAGCTAAAATACATCTAGATACATTCCCTTTATCCATTTTGATTACAAGTATTTTCGGATGAAGGAAGTATACGTCTATGGAGGTGTTTGTTTCTGTGACTGGTAATGTAAACGTAATGGGAAACATATTACACCCTGTAACAGCTCCGCACAGGATAAACCACATTCTGTTTGGTTTGGTTGTGTAAAGGAAATGGATCCGCAGGAGGAGGTTCATGGAGGAGGAAGGCCTTGCTGCTCCTCGGCAGCGGCTTCAACCGTCCACCCTCGTCGGCGGTGACGGCGTTGTTCCCAGATGGCTGATGTGGCGAGGTCGTTCCCGACGGCTGGACCAGGAGGAGAGGATCGAGGAGAGGCGGCGGCGCAAACAGATCTTGAGGAGGGAGTCACTAGGGAGGAGGAGGGCTCAAGGTGAGGGGTGGTAAGAAATCTTTACCGGTAGGGTGTGGGGGGTAACGACCGATAGCTGACCCGGACCTGATTAGGGAGGAAAGTGATTACATAGGTCTGTCACCAAACGGGTGTAGCGGTATTCATTTACACTGTAAACAGGTGACGGACGATTTTTGATGAAACAAACACATATATTACTCGCTAAACTTCGAATTACTTGTCTCGGAAAGTGACCGAAATGGATGTATAAAACTTAAATACGTCAAATATACCAATTTCTGCGACAGGAATTCGGGATACAGGGAGAATATGTCTTGGTTAAACAAATGTACAAGGGCTTGAGCTCGAATGATGCACGGTGAGTTTTCATCAGTATGGTTTAATTTGCTGAACAGCATGGCGTACACCGACGGCGAGAGATGACGACTGATGCTCGAGGGGTGTAAAATGGGATGATACTATTTGGTAAATCTGGCCTCTCCCAGAGGACTGATGGCTCTTGGTGATTAGAGAGGTCGCATAAGATTAGCGTCGTATTTTGTTTGAGCAATGGAGCGCATATACCCGCACAGTACACAAATGAAATAGTGCCTCTGGCGTGATATGAACTTTGGAAGCACCTTTCATTTGGTAAATCTTGCCTCTCAGTAGACTGATGGCCCTTGGTGCTTAGAGAGGTCGAATAGGGTTTGCATGATATTTCCTGAGCAATGGACTGGGGCGCATATGCTCGTACAGTACACAAGGTAAAGCGCTCCTGGCGTGACTTGAATCACCTTTCATCGTCTCTGCACCTCTGCTTTTAACCTGCTACTCCCTCCGTTTTAAAATGTACTCCCTCCGTCCGAAAATACTTGTCATCAAAATAAATAAAATGGGTGTATCTAGAACTAAAATGTTCTAGATACACCCCTTTTTATTTATTTTGATGACAAGTATTTCCGGACGGAGGGAGTAAGATGTTTTTTGACATTATCATAGTGTAGAAAAAACATCTTAGTGTAAAAAAAACGTCTTGCATTTTGAGGCGGATGGAGTACTATAGAGCAGATGGAAGCGTAAGAAACTTCAGCGGGGTTTTTCACGTTTTTTGTTCTGCCAAAAACTTCAGTGATGTTGCTTGGCACACTATGTTGGACCATAAGTTCATATTTACTGAGCTCGCCCTTTCTACGATTCTGTTTTTCATTCTTCTCGATTATATAGGGAAACAGACTGAGAGGATATCCTGCAGTTGAAACAGGCCGAAAGCTTATCCGTTTTCTCCTACAGACGGAACGCAGTTATACTGGTTTGAAGCTTGAACGGCTCGGTTCATCGAACCTGGGCGCCCGCCTCGACCATGACGGGCGCTGCCATGTCTCGCTTTCAGTCTTCTGACTCGCTAAAGCGCGTGAGGATATGGGCCGGCCCAGTTCGCGGTAGGTACTCTGCCTCGTTTTCTTTTCTGTTTTCTTTTTCATTTTTACTCCATTTTAATTTTATTTACACTTGAAATATTCTAAACGTATATATTACAAAATTTACTTCGCATATTTTTTAAATGTTAATCACGCTTTGAAAAATGTTGAATGTGTATACAAAAAAGATTGACCATGTGTTAAAAAATGATGAAATCTCTTGATCATGTATATAACAGTGTTAATCAAGCATTTTAAAAAATTGAACAACTATTTAAAAAATGTGGAACGAGTATTTGGAAAATTTTGCACAAGTATTTGGAAAATGTTTAATAAGTATTAAAAATGTTGAATAAATATTTGAAAAATGTTGAACAAGCATTCGAACAATGTTGAACGTGTATACAAAAAATGATGATCACTTACTAAAACAATGATGAATGTTAATCAAGCATTTGAAAAAAATGTTGAACAATTGTTTGCAAAATGTTGATAAAGAATTTGAACAATGCGAAATGTGTATAGGAAAAATGTTGACCTTGTATTAAAAAAATGAAGAAATTTGTTGATCATGTATATAAAAAAATGTTGATCAAGGATTTAATAAAATGTTGAAGAGGTATTTGAGAATGTTAATCAAGCATTTGAAAATGTAAAATGTGCATAGAAAGAGTGTTGATAATGTGTTAAAAAATGTTAATATTGCATTCATAAAAATATTAACCAAGCATTTGAAAAAATGTTAAATGTGCATAGAAAACGTGTTGACCATATGTTACAAAATATTAATCTAGTATTTGAAAAATGTTAGTCAAGCATTTGAAAAGGTTTAAAAAGTGTGTATAGGAAAAATGTTGACCAAGCATTAAAAATTGTTAATCTTTAGAAAAGGGTAGTCTAGTATTTTCAAAATGTTAGTCAAGCATTTAAAAAGGTTTAAAAGTGTGTATAGGAAAACAAATGTTGACCACGTATTCAAACATGTTAATCTTTAGAAAATGTTAATTTAGTATTTGAAAAATGTTAGCCAAGCATTTCGAAAGGTTTAAAAAGTGTGTATAGGAAAAATGTTGAAAAAAATATGTTAATCTTGTATTTGAAAAATGTTAATCAAGCATTTGAAAAAATGTGTATAAAAAATGTTAATCATGTATCAAAAATGTAAGTTTGTATTAGAATTTATTTAAACATGTATTCAAAAACTGGTGTTGACATATACAAAATATATAGAATGAAAACTAAAAGAAACCTAGAAAAGAAAAAAAAACAAAATTAAACCAAAGAACAAAGAAAATAAGAAATAAAACTAAAGAAACAAATGCCGAAAGAATGAGAAAAGGAATGAAAAAAAAACAAAAACCCGGAGAAGAAAAAAAGAAAAGAAACAAAAGAGGACCAAAAAAGCGTTAAAAACCAAGAAAGTGACAAAAAACCGAAGAATGAAACAAGGAAAATGTGTAACAAAAGGAAAAAGATAAAAATAATGGACGAAATAAAAAGAATAAAAAAAGTCAGAGAAAAAAAGGGGAAAAGAAAAAAAATCATAGAAAACCGAATAAAAATGAAGAAATACATGAAAAGAAAAAACCCAAGAAAAACAGGAAAACGAAGATGGACCAGGGTGAAAAACCGGCACGTTTTCCTACTTCTAGTTAGTGGCAACCATGTATTGTACATGCAGAATATGCTTCTTTATGGCTAGCAGTGCCTTGAAGTTACAAGGAGGTCTCAGGTTCGATCCCTCCCGAGTGCATTTTTTTACTGAAAAAACAACCGATACTGTATTTGCTCGCTACGAGAGTACCGTCTATCTTGCTTAATGCGAGAAATAGCGCTCGCGGACCATGACTCTGGTCAATGCTCTTTATACGGCGGCCCATCGGGCTTTGTTTCCATGCGAAGAACGTGATCCACGCCGGCTCGGATGCTGTAGCAGTTTCCCGCTACGCGCACTTTTCTTCTTTTGCCGGGTCGTTGCGCTCACATTTCTTCTTTTGAGAGGGCAACAACAACACTCAGTTCTTTCAACGGAAAGCCAGTGCTAGGAGAGCAAAAAATAAGATTTCACAACTAGAACGTCAAGATGGATCTACATGCTCAGACACAGGAGAGATGGCTAATACGTCAAGGGAGTTTTATGCTAATATTTATGCTTCTGAAGGAACGATCGGTATGGATGAGGTTCTATCACATACACCATCATGGGTAGATGCTCAAATGAATTCCAGTATGAATGCAGAGTACAACACAGAAGAGGTCAAGGAGGCTTTGTTTCAAATGTTTCCAACAAGCACCTAGCCCAGACGGATTCCCTGCGCATTTTTTCCAGAGGCATTGGGACCTTTGTGGTGATGAGGTAACAAGAATGATCATGAGAGTGCTTCAAGGAGAGGATTTCCCGAAGGAGATAAACCAAATTTTCATCATTATGATCCCAAAGGTTGCTAGTCCAAAAGTTTTAGGACAATTTCGGCCAATAAGCCTTTGTAATGTGATCTACAAGATCGCTTCAAAGGTCTTAGCTAACCAGTTAAAATTTATCCTCTCTGGTGTCATCTCCAAAGTGCAGTCGGCGTTTGTTCCCGATCGACTTATCGTTGATAATTTTATTATAGCCTATGAGTGTTTTCATTATATGAAAGCCAAAAGAGTTAAAGGCAATCGTTTTCATGCGTTGAAGCTCGATGTGATGAAGGTGTATGATAGGCTAGAGTGGCCTTACTTGAAAGCGGTAATGCTAAAATTAGGGATCAACCCTAGGTTCACGGACACGGTCATGAGGTGCATGTTGTCAGTTCCTTCTCTGTTTTGTTTAAGGGAGGAAGTTTGGACACCTTCAAACCTACTAGGGGAGTCTGGCAAGGTGACCCAATTTCTCCGTATCTTTTTTTGCTTGCTGCTGAGGGGTTATCATGCATGTTGAAGGCACAAGATGAAGGTGTCCATGGGGTTTCAGTGGCAGAAAATGCACCGAGAGATAATCATATACTCTTTACAGATGATAGCTTACTATTTTTTGAGGCTACAGATGACAGTGCCATCAACGTGAAAAATTTGCTACAGCAATATTATGATGCTTCTGTTCAGAGGATCAGTGTGGACAAATGATCAATCTTTTTCAGTAAGGGTGTCGCGGAGACTAGCAGGGAAAATATCAAAAATATTCTAGAGGTACTGTCTGAGTAATGGGCCACGGGTAGGCTAACCCGAAGCCCAGAACCTTTCAAGACATCGGGGCTGACTGCGCCCCTCAAGACGACAAGATGAAGAGCCGCCTCCTGGAGGCCGGCTGAAGGAATAGCCGGCTGCCCATAAACGGCCGAGTCCTGGAGGCAAGGCCAAGTCCAGCCGACTCCTATCGGGCGGCTTCTAGAGAAGCCGGCCCCGAGGAGTCGGCCCGCGGCACCTGCAAAACCCATGCCCTCGCGAGAGGGGACGGGACGGGGAATGGCTACAGTGTAGCCCATCCCCTCCCCCTGTCTAGGCAAGCGTGGCCACAGTGCACCGTACCGGCGGATATCTCCGCCGGCGCAAAGATCATTGCCACCCCATCCCCGACATCATCACGAGTAGGCGGACTCCTGTTCCCACGACGGCTGTCAGACGCCCAAGGACGATGGGCCCCACCGGCCGAGAGTCCAGAAGACGGCGAGAGCCCAACCACCGGACCCGAGGGAGGTCGGCCCCTCAGGAGTTGGCCCGCCTTCTTCGGGACCCACGCCATTAACCAGACGAGACAAATGAGTGGCTACAAGTGATCGCTTCGCCAGCGGCGGAATCAGACATGACCTCCGACCAAGCTGCACATTAGAGATACGCCAACAAAGTGATCACCGCCGACAAGACCCGGAGCGGCGGTACGGCTGTCGGCCCGTACTCCAACCTGCTGGGGCCCACCAGCGGCGGGCCCCAAAGCACGGCGGAGAAGCCGGTGGCCGAAGAGGCTGACGGCCGGGCCCTACACCCGGCCGGATTACCAATGTACCCCTGGGGGCAGGCCTATATAAACCCCCCTAGGGCACCCATGCGAAGGGTTCCCAACCTGTTAGAACTAGACCAGATCGTAGAGGAAGGAGAGAGATAGCCTTGCCTTCTCCTACCTCTAGCATACAGCTCAAGGAGCACCTGTGTATTCACTTGTGCCTTAGTGACCATGCAGAGACCCCGCAGAGCAGGACTATGGGTGTTATCTCCTAGGAGAGCCTCAACACAGGTAAAGTACGCCTGGCTGCTCGTGTTCACGCCTCATCCCGCTTCGGGCACCGGGCGACGTTTCTACTCGCTCCCACCATGATAAGCCATCCTTTGGCATATGTCGCACCCAACCCCCGACATTTGGCGCCCACCGTGGGGCGAGGTGCACCGTCGTCCGGAGACCTGTTTTGGACGGGAACCCTTTTCCTCCCTGGCGAGCGCAGCCAGCCCGGCACACCAGACGGAGTCTGCGCCGACGCTCTGCATGGCATGGAAGTCGCCTGCGCGGCAAGTTTCCTCGCTGACCTCATTGGCGAGGTCCACCTCTCCGGCGAGCCTGCGTCCGACGCGGGCACAGACGGCCCCGGGAGCCGCCTAGCAGGCCTCCTCGACCAACTTCACGTCACCAGCGAGCCAGCTGTGGACCTGGAGTCTGTAGGCTCCACCGACCCGATGCTGGTCGACTCCGAGACTGCGTCGCTTGACGCATTCCCCACTGACGTGGTGGTCTACGACAAGCCGCTCCCTCGCGCGGAGAGCGGCGGAAGCACCGTCACGTAGGTGCTTGTCATCGGTCACGGCGAGCACTCCGGCGGAGGTGCTCACGACCCGCTAGACGCGGCACTGCAAGACCTGACGGTGCCCATCCCAGAAGATGCCGACGCTGAGATGCTGGAAGCACACCGCATCCAGCTCGTCGAGGGCGCCAAGAGGCTTGCCGGCATGAGACGCCTGTCGGAAGCCTATCAGCGCGAGATGGACCGCGCTGTGGGTGGTACGCCGGCACCAGATGGGCCCAGCCGCCTTGGCACGGTCCAAAGAAGACGGCATGGCCATCGCCAACCTGTTCGGGCAGATCGCCCGCTTACGCCACGCCGCGAAAACATCCGGGCTGCCCAGGCGGCGGCAGAAGAGCTGGACAAATTCGAGGGCGAGGAACGTCGCCAGATGGCGGAGCGCGTCCAGCGGCTCCTCGACGCGGCTGCCGAGCAGCACGAGGCCGGCTGCCGCACCGAGGCGCCACACCGGCAAAACGACGATCTGCCTCCCCGCCGAGATCAAGGCGCGACCTCTCGGACGCCGACTGGTGGCGTCCGCGAAAGAAGAGATAAGGGGCCGGCCGCCAGCCACAGTCGGACTCGTGTCACCATAGAGCGCGACCAAGACGGCCACCCAAGAGCAGTGGAACGGCGGGACGACTGTCCGCCTCCTCCCCCTCGCAGGGAAAGGCGCGTCTCGCCGCCGCCTGTTGAACACCCGACACTCGGCGACCGCCTTGGCCGCCGAGAGGGAGTCGGAGAGAATGATGCCTGCCACCGGATCGACCGTCTCCATCGGTCCCTGGCGCTAGAAGAAGAAAATGAGTTGGGTCCGCCTTGTTTTGGCCCCCGCATTCGAGACGAGCCCTTCCCCAAAGGGTTCACGCTCCCCAAGAGACACACCCAAATACACCGGCTCCGTGAAGTCGGAGGACTGGCTGGTCAACTACTCCACAGCCGTCAGTATAGCAAACGGCAACAAGCGTGTTGCTGTGAAATACGTTCCGCTCATGCTCCAAGGCACAGACCGGACATGGCTGAACAGTCTGAAGCCCCGCGAAGATCAACAAATTGGGTCGACTTCACCGACGCCTTTCGTCCGCAACTTCACCAAAGACGCATAAGCGGTCGCCCAAGCCCCCTAGCTCTCCTTGTGCATGCAAGGCCCCAACGAGTCGACTCGCGACTACCTCACGCGCTGGGCCGAGCTCCGCAACTCTTGCGAAGGCGTGCACGAGGTGCAGGCCATCGAGTACTTCACCGCCGGGTGCAGAGAAGGCACCCTCCTCAAGCACCGACTCCTCTGCGACGAGCCGGCGACCCTCGACGAGCTGCTGATCATAGCAGACAAATACGCCACGGCCGACTCCTCCATGAAGACAGAAATCCAAGTCGATGCATCTGGCAAAGTGGCCCCTGAGGCTCCTCGAACCCCGGCTAGTGACACCAGTCGGCGTCAACAGTAGAACAACCACAAGCGCAAGGCCACACAGCCGGCTTCCACCAGCCGGCAGGTGGCGACAGTCGAAGACCAGCAGCCGGAAGGGCATCCTCCTTCCAAACGCCAGAAGGGCGGCAAGCCCAATTGGCTGCAGGCTTTCTCATATGAGCAGACTCTGGATGCACCCTGCAATTCCATAGTGGTGCGAAGCCGTCCAACCACACTACTCGGAAGTGCCATTGGCTCACCAGGATCGCCAAGGGAGACGGCCTCTTGCCTCCCCCGCCTGCTGGGCAGCCGCCTCCTCCTCCGCCCCAGCAGCCGGCGGTTAGACTAGTTGGAGCCATACAAGACGAGTATCTAGAAGAGCACGGAGCTTATGTCGTGTTCACCAGCGTGGCCGATGACCGACGCAGCAGACGGCTGCAGCAGCAAGAGGTGAATGCGGTAGCATCAGAGACCCCAGAATTCATGCATTGGTCCGAGAAGCCCATCAGCTGGAGCAGAGCCAACCACCCAGAAGTGATGCCCAATCCCGGCTCCTACGCTCTGGTTTTGGATGCCACCTTTGCCACAGATTGGCGAGCCGCACGTTTCTCCCGAGTTCTGGTAGATGGCGGCAGCAGCATCAACATCCTGTACAAAGACACCATGGAGAAGTTAGGAATCAAACAAAGGCATATTCAGTCCAGCCGGACTGTTTTCCATGGCATAGTTCCTGGCCTTTCCTGCTCACCAATCGGCAAGATCCGGATAGACGTCCTCTTTGGGGACAAAGATCACTTCCGCCGAGAGCCAGTCTGGTTTGAAGTGGTGGACCTCGAGAGCCCATACCATGCGCTACTTGGCCGGCCTGCCCTAGCCAAGTTCATGGTGGTCCCCCACTATGTCTACCCCAAAATGAAGATGCCGAGTTCCAAGGGAATTCTGACCATAGCCGGCGACTACAAGAAGTCATCCGCCTGCGCAGCTAAGAGCAGCTGGTTGGCCGAGTCCCTCGTGATCGCGGCTGAGAAGCGGCTCCTTGATCGGGTTGTGGCGATGGCAGGCAAGCAGCCAGAGATGTCGCCCGATCCCAAAGAGTCGGAAGCTGAGGGCTCGTTCAAGCCGGCCAAAGAGACAAAGAAGATACCCTTGGACCCGGAGCACCCGAAGAGGTACGCTGTCGTACGTGCAAACCTCGACAGCAAATAGGAAGGCGAGCACGTCAATTTCTTCCATGAGAATCGGGACATCTTTGCATGGTCCCTCAAAGACATGCCGGGTGTCCCGACGGATTTCACCGAGCACAAGTTACATGTCCGGTCTGATGCCAAGCCAGTCAGGCAGCCCTTGCGCCGCCTGTCAAAACAGAAGAGACGAGTCGTTGGAGAAGAGATAGCCCAGCTGCTGGCAGCCGGCTTCATCATGGAAGTGTTCTTTCCAGAGTGGCTGGCCAACCCAGTCCTCGTGCTGAAGAAAATCAAGCAGTGGCGTATGTGTATTGATTACACCAGCCTCAACAAAGCATGCCCCAAGGACCCATTTGCGTTGCCGAGGATCGACCAAGTGATAGACTCCACAGCCGGATGCGAGCTGTTGAGTTTTTTGGATGCATATTCAGGATATCACCAGATCAAGCTGAACCCAGCCGACAGACTGAAGACCGCCTTCATCACACCATTTGGAGCCTATACGCTACTTGACCATGACGTTCGGCTTGAGGAATGTCGGCGCCCACGCTTCAACGTTGCATGCGTATGCCTCCTCAAGCAACTTCGGCAGAAACGCCCACGTTTACGTGGGACGATGTGGTGGTGAAGACGCGAGAAGCGTGGAACGCTGCTAGAAGACCTCAAGGAGACCTTTGAGAACCTCGCGCCGATTTCAAATCAAGCTCAACCCAGAAATGCGTCTTGGAGTACCACCGGCCAGCTTCTTGGATTCCTGGTCTCGTAACGCGGCATAGAGTGCAACCACAGCGAAGATCAAGGCCATCGAGAGGATGGAAGTGCCCACCCGACTGCTGGATGTGCAGAAGTTCACTGGCTATTTGGCATCCATCAGCCGATTCATCAGTCGGCTGGGCGAGAAGGCTCTTCCCCTGTACCAGCTCATGAAGAAAACCACCTTTTTCGAGTGGAACAACAAGGTAGTTGAAGCTTTTCTCCAGCTCAAAAAGATGTTGACTACTCCACCTGTCTTGGCGGCTCCGACTCCTAAGGAGCCCATGCTCCTTTACATCGCCGCCACCAGCCGAGTGGTCAGCACAATCATTGTGGTAGAGCGCAAGGAGGAAGGCAAGGCACTACCAGTCCAGAGACCGGTGTATTACCTGAGTGAAGTGCTGTCGACCTCCAAGCAAAACTACCCCCACTACCAGAAGATGTGCTACGGCTTGCACTTTGCTGCCAAGAAATTGAAGCCGTATTTTCAAGAGCACCCAATCACTGTGCTCCGCACAGCTCCACTAGCTGAGATCCTTGGAAGCCGAGATGCTTCGGGCCGAGTGGCCAAATGGGCCATAGATTTGGCCCCCTACGCCATCTACTACCAGCCTCCCACCGCCATCAAGTCACAAGCGCTGGCCTACTTCCTTGTCGACTGGGCCGAGACCCAGTACCTGCCGCCAGCGCCCGACTCCACCCATTGGCGGATGCATTTTGATGGTTCCAAGATGCGCACCGGTTTGGGAGCCGGCATCGTCCTCACCTCTCCCAAAGGCGACAAGCTCAAATATGTGCTGCAAATCCATTTTGCCGCCTCCAACAACGTCGCCGAATACGAGGCACTCATTCACGGGCTCCGGCTTGCCAAAGAGCTCGGCATCCGCCGGATCCTGTGTTATGGTGACTCTGACTTGGTGGTCCAGCGAATGCGTCGAGGGGACGCCAAAGATGCAAACATGGCGAGCTACCGCTTCCTCGTTCAGCAACTCAGTGGATATTTTGAAGGGTGCAAGTTTCTCCATGTGCCAAGAAAAGACAACGAGCAAGCAGACGTCTTGGCAAGAATCGGCTCCACCCGTCAAGCAATACCGAATGGTGTCGCCCTTCAACGCCTCCTCAAGCCGTCTGTCAAGACTTCGCCAGAGTCAGATTCTATCTTCGTGCCGGCTCCTCCTAAAGCAGTCAGATCTGACTTGAGAGCTCCAGCGGCCGGCACGGGAATTCTGGCAGGCGGCCCGGGAGCCGCGGCAGTCGCACCCGGCCCGGGGACTTCAGAACCCGGCCCGAGGACTGCAGCGGCCAGCTCGGGGACTTCAGAGCTCGGCCCGGGGACTGCACCAATCGACCTGGGGACTTCATCGACCCAGCAAGCGGTTGCCGACTCCAACCCGCCGCCTCCCGGCCCAACTGCCCTCGTCCAAGTTGCAGTCCTGACAGTCGAAGAAATCGTAGCACCTTCGTGGGCCCAGCCCATCCTCAATTTCCTGGTGAACAAAGAGCTGCCGACTGATGAGATCTCGGCCCGGCAAGTGCAACGTCGGGCAGTAGCCTACACCATAGTCAACAGAGAGCTTGTGAGGCGCAGTGTCACTGGTATCTACCAGCGCTGCGTGGAGCCGGAGCAAGGCCAAGCGATTCTCAAAGATATCCATCAAGGCGAGTGTGGCCACCACGCGGCTTCAAGAGCACTTGTCGCCAAAGCCTTCCGCCATGGTTTTTTCTGGCCGACCGCTCTAGAAGATGCAAAGGACTTGGTCCAAAAATGCAAAGGGTCCCAGAAGTTCCATTCCAAGCCACATCAGCCGGCTTCTGCACTCAAGACTATTCCCATTGTCTGGCCCTTTGCCGTCTGGGACCTGGACATGGTAGGACCATTCAAAATAGCGCGAGGTGGCATGAATCATCTTCTTGTTGCGGTGGACAAGTTCACCAAGTGGATAGAAGCCAAATCAATCAGGAAGTTGAACGGTCCAACTGCTGTGACGTTCATCTCCGACATCACCATCAGGTATGGCATACCGCACAGCATCATCACCGACAATGGCACAAACTTTGCCAAAGTCGCCTCGGCCCATTTCTGCGCGACACAGGGCATCCGACTAGACTTAGCGTCCGTTGCCCATCCGCAGTCAAACGGCCAGGTGGATCAAGCAAACGGCCTCATCTTGTCCGGCATCAAGCCCCGACTGGTCGAGCCTCTGGAGAGTTCGGCCGTCTGCTGGCTCGACGAGCTGCCATCCGTCCTCTGGAGCCTGCGCACAACTCCAAACAAGTCAACCGGCTTCACGCCTTTCTTCCTCGTCTATGGTGCCGAAGCCGTCATCCCAACGGACATAGAATTCGACTCCCCTCGAGTCACCATGTACACCGAAGAGGAGGCGGAAGAAGCACGACAAGACGGCGTCGATCTGCTGGAAGAGGGCCGGCTGTTGGCACTCAGCCGGTCCAGCATCTACCAGCAGAGCCTGTGCCGATACTACAACCGGAAGGTCAAGCTGAGATTTTTCCAAGAAGGAGACCTTGTGCTCCGGCTGATCCAGCGAACAGCCGGCCATCACACTCTCAGCACATTGGGAAGGCCCCTTGATCATCAGCAAAGTGTTGGGAAACGACTCCTACTACCTGATCGATGCTCAGAAGCCTCGAGCGCACAAGAGGGACGACTCTGGCAAGGAGACGGAGCGGCCATGGAATGCAAATCTCCTCCGAAGATTTTACAGTTAATGCACTATGTACCACGCTACCTTTTGTATTAAAGTACGAAGACTCCGGCTCCCCCGAGAAGAGCTCGGGGACTACCCTCTTTTATCTATATGATAAGAATTATGCCTATGAGTATGTCATTTTTTTTAGGCCACTTGGCACCAGGTTCGACTAGTCGGCCCGGGGACTTGCCGCCTGGAGCTATGAAATGCTTCCTGCAGCCGGACAAGTAATGTGTGGCACTTAAGCCATCTCTTGCCATAAGCCGCAGCTCGCAGAGCGACTGTCTGGTGGGCAGGAGCAAGGTAGAAAGGGTGCCCACATGAAAAATGGCTAAGGACTCAAAGCATGTGCATAGTTTAAGCCGGCTTCCAGCCTTTTACGACCGACTGTTGAGCAGCCGGCCTGCCGTTTTCTACTCAACTTGCTAAAGAACTCTAAACGGCTAAGTACTTGCCTTCCCAAAGTAGCTTAGTACTTGACCCAGCAACAGTCCACAGAGCGGCTGTTTGGCTGGCAAGACGGCAACCAAGGGAAGGCGGCAAAGGAAAAAGCCGAAGAGCAATAAGCAAGAAGAGATAGAACTCGGAAAAATATTTACATAACAAAGGCCCTTGGCCGATCTTCAACAAAGTTCAAGATACACCCCGCGTGTGGAGTTGTGCAAAATTAACAAGTTCAATGCTGATAGACAGGCGAAGTAAAAAGATAAAGTGGCGGCCTAGGAAGCAACAGAAGGGTTCGGAGGATCGGAGGAGTCGGCGGTGCCAGTCGCCGGAGCGGCCGGCTAGTTGGTCTCTGCTTGATCGCCTCCGGCGGCAGCTGGCTAGGTCGGGCGCGGCTCGTTGCTGGAGGCGCGATCGAGCTGAGGTTGGCCGTCCGCTCCGACCTCTGGCGCCTCATCTTCGCCTCCCTTCTCCGCCCCGCCTTCTTCCTCGCCGCTGGAGTCGATCACCTCCGCCGAGTCCTCGCCGTCGTCCGGGTTTAGCCCGAACCATTCCGGCAGCACCTCGTCGCCGTTTTCAACCCGCTCCGGGACGAAGATGCTGGTGTCGGTGTACTCGGCGATTGACGCCGCGCGCTTGACGAGATCGTCTTCCATGACCGCCAACTCCTCTTGAGCCTCCAGTTGGAATGTGGCCAACTAGGCCAGACTCAGCCCAGGGTAACACGCCTTGACGAACTCCAAGGCCCGGCGCACTCCAGCCCGGGCCGAAGAACCCTTCCAGGCCTCAAGACGGCCGGACGCTACCTCCAGCTAGTCGGCAGTCCGACTGGGGGTGCGCGGTGCCGGCATGTCCGGCCACAGGGCGGCGATCGCCTGGGCGCCGACACGCTGAAGCCAGCGCAGCACCCGGTGAGCCGGTCGAAGACGAGCCTCGATGCTCAGGATCTGCTCGCTAAGGGTTCGGGGGGCGTCGGGGGCGATCTTCGCACCGTCCGCCCTCCGCCCTTCGCGATCAGCCTCGATGGCCTGGTTGGCAGCGTCCGAGTGGCCAGGGAAGAAGTCTACCAAGATAGAAGTGAAGAACAAAATTAAAGACCAGAAGCCGGTTTGACCAACAGCCGGCGGCGCAAAGAAGAAAAATGAGGAAGGCTCACCATCGACTATATCCTTGATCTCGTGGAAGCTGGAGGTCAGCTTCGCCTCCCTGTCAGTCCAGGAGGAGCGTTCGCTCGCGAACTCAGCAAGGAGGCCGGTCTCCTTGTCCTCCGCCTCCTTCTGGGCCTTCTTGAGGAGCTCCTTCTGTTCTGCCAGTTGCGTGACCAGTCGGTCGTGCTCTTCAGCCAGCTTGCTGCACTCCCCCTCCTTGGCGTGTAGCACGGTGTTGGCTTCGCCCAGCTTCTGCTGCAAGGTGGCGTTGGCCTTTGCGGAGGAAAGAAGAAAACAAGGTGTTAGTCGCCAACAAAGAAGAATACGATCACCGGGAGATCCGGCCCCGCTTTCAAAGAGTCGGCCCGAATCTTGGGGACTACAGCCCGCGGGTGCGCCACCGCGCCCCCGTGAAAAAAAGGAGTCATCAACAGAAAGAAGAACAGTGGCCGGGGAGATCCGGCCCGACTGCTCAGCAGTCGGCTCGAATCTCGGGGACTACAGCCTGCGGGTGCGCCAGCGCGCCCTCGCAGGAAAAAGAAGAGGACTTACTCCGGCTTTCCGACAAGTCGGCGGTCCGCTAAGCCAGCTCCTGGACATTGGAGTTGAAGGCGGTCACGCGGAGATTGTGGTAATCCTATGACAAAAACTTTAGACAAGTGTTAGTGCTTGGAACTCGCCGATTAGAGTTCCGAGCCGCCTGCTCAGCACCCGGCTCGAAACTCGGGGACTACACCCAATGGGTTCGCTGGCGCGCCCCTACCGAGAAGCACAAGAAACAGAAGCAAAGAAGAAGGAAACACACCCAAACGGCCTCTCGTGATGCCAGATGCGCCTTGTTGCAGTTCCTGATGGCCTCACCCTCGGCTCGGATCTTGGCTTGGACGTCCAAAAGCGCCCGATTCAACGAGCCCGTCCCGCCCCCTCGCACCCACCCAGTGGGCTTGGCGCTCGTCGCCTCGGCGTCCGGGATCGAGGAGCTCGCGGCGCCAGTCTCCAGCGGGCGTGGCGCCGAAGCCGACTTTGCAAGTCGACGACGCGTCGGTGTACCGACCTCGAGAACCAGGCCTGCCACCACCTCGTCTTCAGTTGGCGGCACCGGGGGGTCCGCCGGCTGCCCGCCTTGCACGCTCCCGGACGGCGGCGGTGGCGGCACGATCGTGTCCAGCATGGCAGTGTCGCCCCCGTCCCTCTCCAAGACCAGGTTCTCACCGCCGGCCTCCCAAGTCTGCGCCGCGAACTCCGGAGGTGGCGGCGTAGAGTTCAGAGGAATGACAAAAACCGACGATTGGCGGTGCGCGACTTCTTCAGCCCGCTTCTTCACCGCATCGGTGGCCTCGGCCTCCGCCAGTTTCTTCATGGCGGCGGCCTCCGCCTTCTCCAGGCGGGCGGCTTCCTGCTCTTCGCGCACTTCTCGCGCGTTCTGCTCCCTCGCCTCCCGGAGGTCGGCGGCTGGGTCGATCCGACGAGTGGTGGCGGAAGTCTCTACCGACCGCACGATGGAGGCGGCAGCCACCTTCTCAAGAGAGAGGGGAGCTCTGGACCCAAGGGAAACAAAGCAAAGGACTCAGACCAGATCAACGAAGAAAAGATGAAGGTGTAAGGGAAGATAGCACTTACGCAGAAACCAGCTGCGGCGTCTTCACCTCCCTGCGGAAGCGGTTGGGCTTCTTCGGCCGCTTCGTCCCGCTTGGTCGCCGCGGCCGAGCCCTTGGGCTTCTTCGGCCGACTGCCGAACATGCTCGGCGCGGACCTGCGTTTCTTCACGCCGCCTTGGGCGTCCGGCGTGGCAGAACAGCTCGCGCCCGGCTGGCCGCCTCCCGGCTGGTGGCGCGGGGCGACTTCCCCTGCGTCGTCGTCAGGCTAGTCCTCGAGGCTGGCTCCGAGCCTCGAGCCGCCTGCTTCGCCGCCTCCCCCCTTGGCGTCATCCTCTAAGGCCGCCGCCCCCAAGTCGGGGTCGTCGACGTCGCTCTCCGCCCGGTCTGGGAGGAATTCACGGTCCGGCCCCACGGTGCCGGCTGCTGGCTGGAGGAGGGGCTCTGGCCAAAGGTTGATTGGTCAGACTGGACAAGGCGGACTCGGCAACAAAGAGTCAGAGAGAAAAAAAAAGAGACAACTCACCATGGGCGGAGGGTTGGCACGTGAATACGACTCCTTGCCGAACCACCACTCTTCCGAGAGCTTGCAGTTCGCAAGATAGTTCACCATGTAGGCTACCTCTGCGTGAGGCATCTCCTTGGTGCACAGCCAGCTCGGGTCCCAATGTCTGCTCATCTGGTAGATCATGTGAGGGCGGCCCTGGAGCGGGAGCACTCGGCGCGCCACGAAGGCGGCCAGCAAATCAGGCCCGGTCAGGCCCTCCGACCGCACAAGACTTCAGAGGCGCGCGATGGCGGCGGCTCCAGCAGGCGTCAGCGTCATGGCCCGGTACGACCAGTTGGGCTGCCTTCCAGCTGTCGGGCCGGCTGCGTAAGCCAGCAAGTTGACCCAGTCGCCCTCCGCGAAGACGCTCTTCACGTGGAAATATGACCACTGCCACATCTTCACCGACTTTATCAGCGCGATGGGGGGAAACAGATTGTCGGCCCCCGACCTCCGCACCGCGACGAATGCGCCGCACTGGGCCGGCACGCCTGTGATGTGGGTGCCGAGCTTGGTGTAGAAGAACTCCCCCAGTGCTCGATGGTGGGGAGGACGCCGAGGAAGCCTTCGCACAAGGTGACAAAGGCAGACAGCAGCACCACCGTGTTCGGGGTGAGCTGGTGCAGCTGGAGTCCGTAGAATTCGAGGAAGGAACGGAAGAAGCCGCCACGGCAGTTAAGGCCGCAGGCGAAGGCGGCGGAAGATGACCCGCTCGCCCTCCTCCGGCGCCGGCGACATTTCTCTCTTCGGCGCGAGGCGGGCCCTCACGAAGTCCTTGCCGGGCAGCCGACGCATCTTGCAGAGGAAATCAACGTGGTCGTCGTGAACTTCAGAGCCGTCCCATGCTCCGGAGCGCACCGTGGGGGCGTGACGGTGGAAGAAGAGCTCATCGGGAATGAATCACCGCGACGCTCAGCATAGCTTGGGCGCAGCAGCGAGAGGAAGAAGAAAGAGGAGGCAGTGAGGGGGAGGGGCGCGCGTGCTCCGCCGCTCCCCCTCCTCCGCCTACTTATAGGCCTACGGGCTGCGAAGCCGAGGGGGCGAACGTGTGATTTACTGCGCCCACTACCCCATGCCCCCACGTTTATCGCACGAGTTACTGCGCGCAGTAACTCCGCGGGAACCTCAACCGCCCACCTCGGCCGCAGTGGATCCACTCGCATGCCGAGGCATGGTAGTGGCGGGCCCCGCCTGCAGGCGTGTCCCGTCGTGTGCGTGGGTGGGCAGACTGGCCCGGCCGCTTGCTGCCACGTGACAGGCCCGAAGCGGGCGGTGGCCTGGAAGCTTAGCTAGCACGCCACTTGGATCCCGCCGAGGCGTTCGAAAATTTTGGACAAGTCAGATTGGCGAGCCCGACTCCAACCAGTCGGCTCGGCAGAAGACGGACAAGGCTCTACCTCAAACACTGGGAGAAGGAAACTGCTGAGGCTCCTCGACCAATCACCCGCGGAGCCTCACCAGTTTCGGGGACTACCATCGGAGTAATGGGCCACGGGTAGGCTAACCTGAAGCCCAGAACCTTTCAAGACATCGGGGCTGACTGCGCCCCTCAAGACGACAAGATGAAGAGCTGCCTCCTGGAGGCTGGCTGAAGGAATAGTCGGCTGCCCATAAACGGCTGAGTCCTGGAGGCAAGGCCAAGTCCAGCCGACTCCTATCGGGCGGCTTCTAGAGAAGCCGCCCCCGAGGAGTCGGCCCACAGCACCTGCAAAGCCCATGCCCTCGCCAGAGGGGACGGGACGGGGAATGGCTACAGTGTAGCCCATCCCCTCCCCCTGTTTAGGCAAGCATGGCCACAGTGCACCATACCGGCGGAGATCTCCGCCCGGCACAGCACTGTTGCCACCCCATCCCTGACATCATCACGAGTAGGCGGACTCCTGTTCCCACGACGGCCTGTCTGTATGGCCCAAGGACGATGAGCCCCACTAGTCAGCGAGAGTCCAAAAGACGGCGAGAGCCCTACCAGTCGGACCCGAGGGAGGTCGGCCCCTAGGAGTCAGCCCGCCCCTTCTTCAGGACCCACGCGCCATTAACCAGAAGAGACAGGGAGTGGCTACAGTGATCGCCCGCCAGGCGGCGGAGCTGTAGCCATGACCTCCCGACCAAGCCTGTGTCATTAGAGACACGACAACAGTGGTCAGCTGCCGACAAGACCCGGGAGCAGCGGGTACGGCCTGTCGGCCCCAGACTAACTGGCGGGCCAACCAGCGGGCGGGCCCTCAAAGAATGGCGGAGAAGCCGGCGGCCGAAGAGGCTGACGGCCGGGCTCTACACCCGGCCGGATTACCAATGTACCCCTAGGGGGTAGGCCTATATAAACCCCCAGGGCACTCATGCGAAGGGTTCCCAACCTGTTAGAACTAGACCAGATCGTAGAGGAAGGAGAGAGCTGGCCTTGCCTTCTCGTACCTTTAGCATACAGCTCAAGGAGCACCCGCGTATTCACTTGTGCCTTAGTGACCATGCGGAGACCCCGCAGAGCAGGACTAGGGGTGTTATCTCCTAGGAGAGCCCCGAACCTGGGTAAAGTACGCCGCTGCCGTGGTTCACGCCTCATCCCGCTTCCGGGCACCGGCAACGTTCTACTCGCTCCCACCATGATAAGCCATCCTTTGTTATATGTCGCACCCAACCCCCGACAAGTACACACTAAATCTTTGTCGGAGAAATATCTCGGCTTACCTGTAGGAGATATGCCCTAGAGGTAATAATAAATGATGTTATTTTTCTCCAAGTTCATGATTATGTTTATGTTCCATGCTAAAACTGTTGTGGTTCCTGTCGTGGGAACGATTCCGACAATAATAAGGTATAGGGTAACGGAGCATGATCTATCGAGATGCATATGGGTAACACGGTGGTTTTAGCGAGTTCGGGCCTCTCGTGGTGGAGATAACAGCCCTACGTCTCATGCTCCGGAGAGGTTTTCTTTTATCTTTATATATCCGGAGATTACAATGTATGCGAGAGAGAGGAACGGATCCCCATGCCTGAGCTAAGTCCTGAGACTAGAGAGAGAGAGAGAGTGGCAAAAAAGCCCCTAGTCTAGTGGTGGGGGTGGCTTATATAGAGTGCGCCACCCCTCACCTCCTATGTTACAAAGTGGAGCATCAATGCCATAATGCCTACCCACTACAAAGCCATCATGCTGACTATTGGTCTTCGCATATCCGAGCGAGTTACACGGCCGAGTGGAATGAGTTCGTTGAGTGGAGTGCCGTGCTCCAAGTGGTCATTGTCATTCGAGCGACTTTCAAGCTGCGGTACATCTGGACGACGATCTGGCCAAGGGGCCCAGTACAAAGTGTATGATGTCCATGGGTAGGGTCTTTAGGTCAGGCCTGTTACCCTACCCCTAATACATGTCCTCGTCATTAGCCCCCTAATCGGTCGAGGTTGAGCGGGTCGAGTCGAGGTGAATTCCCAGATGAGTCGAGTGCTACAGAGGCACTTATGAACTTCCTGTGGTCACCCGGCGGTCTTATCTCCGCGTGTTGCCTTGACGGATTCCAGACTGCATGGTGTCCGAGTGAAATGAGCACAAACGGGTCCGCGGAGGAGCGTTGAACTCACCTTATAGCAATTTTTTTGGAGTGATTTGGAGCTGGTCCTGCATCGAGTAACCGATTACTCGGAATTTCTTCACGCCTGGAACATGTCTTTTTTGTTGTTTGGCCGTCACTAGGACTGGGCGGACCGTTCCGAGTGGATACCATTCCAGTGGGGGCACGCTGAGTGCACCCACAAGGTGTAGTCCCCGAGATCGCTTGCCGATCAAGTGCGGCGTCGGGAGTCTTAGAGCCTGTCTTTTTGTTGTTGTTTGGCCGCCACTTTCAGACCCGAGTGACTGTTCCGAGTGGATACCAACAGTCGCCAGGAGTCTTAGAGCCTGTCTTTTTTGTTGTTGTTCATCACTTGGACTGGTGAGGCCGTACCGAGTGGAGATTACTCTAGTGGGGGCACGCTAAGTGCACCCACTGGGTGTAGTCCCCGAGACCGCCGTCGACTGCGGGCAGTTGGCGGGGGTCTGAGAGAACTAAAAATCTTCTTAGTTGGTACTGATCGAACTTGTTCTTCTCTGACTCGGAGGTCGAGTAATTCTGGCGCTGGTTTTGCTTCGAGCAAAATGTTTCTTTCTGAGTTCTCTTCCAGTGGGGGCGCGCTGAGTGCACCCACTGGGTGTAGTCCCCGAGCTTCTATCGGACAAGATGAGTGGGGCAGAGGGTTTAAGTCTCCTAGTAAACCTCCATGCAGTTGACACGGTAAATATCTTTTAGTCTGAAATTGAGTCAATCGGATGCATCTTCTGACGCTTGACATGGTAAATAAGCTCAGCCTGGAGCTGAGTTAGTCGGCCTGATCTACGTGCACTCGGCACAGAATAAGTTCAGCCTGGAACTCGGTCAAGCAGGTGAATCTTCGTGCTCTCAGCACGGTGAATGAATTCGGCTTTGAAACTGCCGACTGTAGAAAAAAAGCTGGACACCTGTGGAGTAATCATTCCAAAGAGTACTTCTTATATTGACCGTTAGATTTTGCGTGAAAGGGGTATTTGTAAGAGTACATTATATCCGTAGAGGAGCTTCATTTTCACCCTTTTGCATGAAAGGGGTATTTGTCCGAGTGGAGGTTCTTCCCGACTGATCGGGGTATGTTGACTGCAAGGACAAATTTGGTGGCACTTGTATGTCTGGTCAGAAAGATATTCCTGATGTGATCAATGGGTTGATTGAATGGGCGTAACCCCTGAGGGCGGCATGGCCAACAGCTGTGCGTAGCCCCCGAGTGATGCTCGAAAGAGGTAAGCTTGCTACAGAGTGTGATATGAGGTTTGATCATTGAGTAACTTAGTCGTTCCCGTGTCGGGGGTGACGTGTGAGGCGGCCGATGGGCGATGATGTGTACAACCGAGTGACGACGCGCGGGGCGGCCGAGTGGTGAAGACGTGCACAACCGAGTGGCAACGTGCGGAGCGCCGAGTGATGAAGACGTTCCCAACCGAGTGCGATGCGCGGGGTGACCGAGTTATGATGTGCGAGGTGGCCGAATGATGAAGACGTGCACAACTGAGTGGCAATGTGGGGGCGGCCGAGTGAGGATGCGCGAGGTGGCCGAGTGAAGGACCACGTGTCCAGCCAAGTGGTGATGTGCGGGGTGGTCGAGTGACAGATTGCGTGTCCAGCCAAGTGGCTGAAATGGTCTTCAAAGGAGTTAGCCAGATGCTTTCAAAGCTAATGTAGCGACGAGGTCGTTGTAGTGTTTGTGCGACACAACAAGACCGGCATGACAACTGAGTCCGAGTAGGAATGAAGATGGCGTGCAGAGCGTCCGGGTGATTATAAAACTTGTCAAAGTGGCGGATCGAATGTACTTGTAGAAGTGAAGGATCTGACTGGTGATGAAGTACTCGACCACTTAGGAGAGTGCCATTCCAAATGTGATGTAGCCCCCGAGTGCGGCGTAGCCCCCGAGCGTACTATAGGCTTCGACAATGGACATGTCGGAATACGAGAAATATAGTTTTGAATGGATGATTTGCTATTCATCGAGTCAGACTTGGGTAAATATGAGGAGAAGCTTCCGAGTGATGCTCGAAAGAGGCAAACTCACAAAAGAGTGAAGTGTGAAATTTGATTATAAAAGGGCCTTATCTGTCTCATGCCTGACGAGGTCTATATCATTGATACAATGAAGAGGATTCCACGGAGGAGTTGGCCAGATGTGTTTGAAGTCAACAGAGCAACAATGTCGATGTTGTGGTGCGCTGGGACCGGTATGGTGACCGAGTACGAGCAGCGATGAAGTTGTCGCACAGGGCCGTCGAGTGATCGCGTAACTTGTGTAAAAATGGCACAAGCCAACGAAATAATTTCTCGAGGAAATTTGATGTGTGCTGAAATAAATTGTGTGAATAACACCCATAGACACTACCGGGAGTGCAAGGGGCTTGCTGGTTAACCGTAAAGAGTCCGAAAGAGCGAAGGATCCGCTCGAACTTGTCAAGTGCTGGCTCAAATAAAACGGAAGTGTAGTGTTTCGACTGAGCTGCAGCCCCGGAGGACCGATGCAAACCCGGAATGAAGAACACATGGTGTTCGTGAATGATGTGTGCGAAAAAATGAAAGTTGGACTCGGATGGAAATAAGCAACCGAGCGTAGAGGTACACTTGGTGGCGTGGCCTCCGAGTGAATGTGATGTGTGAATAACAGGATACTCGAGAACTCGGAAATAACAGAATGTAGTGCATGTAAAATGACTTAGCTATCTGAAGGTGCGCGAGTGGCCGAGTGGTGATGAGGCGACCAACCGAATAGCGACGCGCGGGGCGGCCGAGTGGTGATGAGGTGACTAACCGATGGCGACGCGCGGGGCGGCCGAGTGGTGATGAGGTGACCAACCGATGGCGACGCGCGGGGCGGCCGAGTGGTTATGAGGTGAACAACCGAGTGGCGACGCGCGGGGCGGCCGAGTGGTGATGAGGTGACCAACCAATGGCGACACGCAAGGCGGCCGAGTGGTTATGAGGTGGCCAACCGAGTGGCAACGCGCAGGGCGGCCGAGTGGTGATGAGGTGACCAAACGATGGCGACGCGCGGGGCGACCGAGTGAAGTAGATGCATCCCGCGGGGTGACGAAGCGCGGGACGTCTGACTGAAGTAGACGCGTCCCACGGAGTGGCGATGCGCGGGGCGTTCGGCTGAAGTAGACGCGCCCCGCTGAGTGACGATGAGCAGGGCGTCCGAGTAAAGTAGAGGCATCCCGCGGAATGACGATGCGCGAGGCGTCCGACTGAAGTAGACGCTGCCCCGCAGTAAAGGACAATGTGCGTGCGGCCCGATCGGGCGTAGACGCTGCCCCGCAGTGTGACGATGAGCGGGCGCCCGAGTAAAGTAGAGGCGCCCCGTGGAATGACGATGCACGCAGGCGCCGATCGGGCGTAGACGCGTCCCGCGGAGTGACGATGTGCAGGGCGTCCGACTGAAGTAGACGCGTCCCGCGGTGTGACGATGTGCAGGGCGTCCGACTGAAGTAGACGCGTCCTGCGGTGTCACGATGTGTGAGGCATCCGAGTGATGTAGACGCGTCCCATAGAATGGCGACGTACGGGGCGTCCGAGTCGGGCAAGTTGATGATGATGCGAGCAGCTTCATGACCGCGTGCTGGGTGGCTGAGGGCATGCCCAGTCGAGCGATGATGTACGGGCGGCCGAGTTGCGGCACACGAACGGCCGATCAAGCGCCTGTGATCCGGTTTGGTCCGAGTGAGCTAGTCCCATCCGAGTGATCATGCCGAGTTGCCGACTGAAGGGAGTTGTTGCCGAGTGGTACGTCTTGTCGAGGCAGAGATGACGTGTGGAGTGCTGGCTCTAGCGAACCACCGTGCCGGTCAGCAAGTACGGCAACGAAGGCTTGACGAAGCGGAGCCAGCGGAGTGGCATACTGGTGGGAGCCAGTCCTTCCGTTTCCATTTTTCCTACATGCAGTTATTCCTCGAGGAGGTTCATTTGGTGCAGAGCTCGATCTGTTGGTTGTGGAGCAATAAATCACAAGTAATTAGGTGCGATTTCTCGGCCGACCAACACATTGAAGGAGTGGGGAAGGAGCCTGTTGAGAAGGCGGAAGGGGTGGACTCCATGATGGGGCGCCTTAACCTCCTTGCGGACGACACTGATTTTGTGGAGATGAGTGATGATGAGGAAGGGGATTGCTCGGTGCCGGTGAAGTGGTCGCTGCTCGATGATTCTCTCGCCCTCGTGATTCATATCAGCACCACCACGTCGGCAATGCGCCCGCCCGGGAAATCCCAGGGGCTCAAGCTCAGAACGCTCGAGACAATGTGTTTGTGGCTGATTTCGCGAACAAGTCCGGACAGAGACAGGGCTCAAGAGGGGACGCCATGGATGGTGGGTAAACATGCGGTTCTCCTTCAAGACTACGACCCCCGGCTTCGCCCGTCGGATATCAGGTTCGACTCAATGTCTATCTGGGTCAGAATCTTGAAGCTTCCCTTTGAATGGATGAACAATCGCAAGGGCTTGAAGATTGCAAAACTGATCGACAAGAACTGCACGGTGGATGTAGACGAGGGTGGCGATGCCTCGGGCTCCTTTCTGCGAGCCAGGGTGTCCATCCCTCTTGAAGGGCCCTTTCGCCGGTGGGTGACAATCAGGAAGGGCAGCGAGGATGTGAAATATGACCTACAGTATGAAAAACTCCCCTTCTATTGCTTCAGTTGTGGCCTCATTGGGCATGGTGATCTAGAATGTCAGTCCCCAGCAGACCGAGACCAGTTTGGTAAGCTCCCCTTTGATAGAGGCTTGAGAGCCCCAGAGGAGAGGAGAAAGCGGCTGCAATCCTTTGGGCAGGCTGCCGTTTCGGCTTCCTGGGGCAGCGATAACAAAGACAGAGGAGGGGGAAGCCGTGGCTCCTGTTGGAAATATGCCCTAGAGGCAATAATAAATTAGTTATTATTATATTTCCTTGTTCATGATAATCGTCTATTATCCATGCTATAATTGTATTGATAGGAAACTCAGATACATGTGTGGATACATAGACAACACCATGTCCCTAGTAAGCCTCTAGTTGACTAGCTCGTTGATCAATAGATGGTTACGCTTTCACGACCATGGACATTGGATGTCGTTGATAACGGGATCACATCATTAGGAGAATGATGTGATGGACAAGACCCAATCCTAAGCCTAGCACAAAGATCGTAGTTCAGATGCTAAAGCTTTTCTAATGTCAAGTATCTTTTCCTTAGACCATGAGATTGTGCAACTCCCGGATACCGTAGGGAATGCTTTGGGTGTACCAAACGTCACAACGTGAATCGGGTGACTATAAAGGTGCATTACGGTATCTCCAAAAGTGTCTCATTGGGTTGGTACGAATCGAGATCGGATTTGTCACTCCGTGTGACGGAGAGGTATCTCTGGCCCACTCGGTAGGACATCATCATAATGTGCACAATGTGACCAAGGGGTTGATCACGGGATGATGTGTTACGGAACGAGTAAAGAGACTTGCCGGTAACGAGATTGAACAAGGTATAAGATACCGACGATCGAATCTCGAGCAAGTACAATACCGCTAGACAAAGGGAATTGTATACGGGATCGATTGAGTCCTTGACATCGTGGTTCATCCGATGAGATCATCGTGGAACATGTGGGAGCCAACATGGGTATCCAGATCCCGCTGTTGGTTATTGACCGGAGAACGCCTTGGTCATGTTCAAGATGTCTCCCGAACCCGTAGGGTCTACACACTTAAGGTTCGATGACGCTTAGGGTTATAAAGGAAGTTTGTATGTGGTTACCGAATGTTGTTCGAGTCCGGATGAGATCCTGGACGCCACGAGGAGTTTCGGAATGGTCCGGAGGTAAAGATTTATATATGGGAAGTCCTGTTTTGGTCACCGGAAAAGTTTGGGCGATATCGGTAATGTCTGGGACCACCGGAGGGTCCGGGGTCCACCAAGTGGGGCCACCAACCCCAGAAGGTTGCGTGGGCCAAGTGTGGGAGGGAACCAGCCCCAAGGGGGCTGGTGCACCCCCCACAAGAGGCCCAAGGCGCAAGGGAGAGTGGGAGGGGGAAAACCCTAGGGCAGATGGGCCCTAAGGCCCATCTAGTGGGCGCCTCCCTCTCCCTTCCCTCTTGGCCGCCTCCCTTGATCCCATCTAGGGCTGCCGCCCCTCTAGGGGTGGGAACCCTAGAGGGGGCGCACCCCCCTCCCCTTCCCCTATATATATGAGGCCTAAGGGGCTGCCCATCATACATGAGTTCTCTCCCTCTTGGTGCAGCCCTGCCTCTCCTCCTCCTCCTCTCCCATGGTGCTTGGCGAAGCCCTGCGGGATTGCCACGCTCCTCCATCACCACCATGCCATTGTGCTGCTGTTGGATAGAGTCTTCCTCAACCTCTCCCTCTCTCCTTGCTGGATCAAGGCATGGGAGACGTCACCGGGCTGTACGTGTGTTGAACGCGGAGGTGCCGTCTGCTCGGCACTAGGATCTCCGGTGATTTGGATCACGACGAGTACGACTCCTTCAACCCCGTTCTCATGAACGCTTCCGCTTAATGATCTACAAGGGTATGTAGATGCACTCTCCTTCCCCTCGTTGCTGGTTTCTCCATAGATAGATCTTGGTGACACGTAGGAAAATTTTGAATTTCGCCACGCTCCCCAACAAAGGGCATCATGAGCTAGGTCTATTGCGTAGATTCTTTGCACGAGTAGAACACAAAGTAGTTGTGGGCGTTGATTTTGTTCAATATGCTTACCGTTACTAGTCCAATCTTGTTTCGACGGTATTGTGGGATGAAGCGGCCGGACCGACCTTACACGTAATCTTACGTGAGACAGTTCCACCGAATCGACATGCACTTGGTGCATAAGGTGGCTAGCGGGTGCCGCCTCTCCCACTTTAGTCGGAACGGATTCGGCGAAAAGGGTCCTTATGAAGGGTAAATAGCAATTGGCATATCACGTTGTGGTTTTGCGTAGGTAAGAAACGTTCTTGCTAGAAACCCATAGCAGCCATCAGAAAACATGCAAACAACAATTAGAGGACGCCTAACTTGTTTTTGCAGGGTATGCTATGTGATGTGATATGGCCAAGAAGAATGTGATGAATGATATGTGATGTATGAGATTGATCATGTTCTTGTAATAGGATTCACGACTTGCATGTCGATGAGTATGACAACCGGCAGGAGCCATAGGAGTTGTCTTTATTTATTGTATGACCTGCGTGTCATTGAACAACGCCATGTAATTACTTTACTTTATTGCTAACCGGTAGCCATAGTAGTAGAAGTAATAAGTTGGCGAGACAACCTCATGGAGACACGATGATGGAGATCATGATGATGGAGATCATGGTGTCATGCCGGTGACAATGATGATCATGGAGCCCTGAAGATGGAGATCAAAAGGAGCAATATGATATTGGCCATATCATGTCACTACTATATAATTGCATGTGATGTTTATTATGTTTATGCATCTTGTTTACTTAGAACGACGGTAGTAAATAAGATGATCCCTTACACAAATTTCAAGAAGTGTTCTCCTCGACCGTGCACCGTTGCTACAGTTCGTCAGCTTCTAAGCACCACGTGATGATCGGGTGTGATGGATTCTTACGTTCACATACAACGGGTGTAAGACAGATTTACACAGCAAAAACACTTGGGGTTAACTTGACGAGCCTAGCATGTACATACATGGCCTCGGGAACACAGAGACCGAAAGGTCGAGCATGAGTCGTATAGTAGATACGATCAACATGAAGATGTTCACCGATGAAGACTAGTCCGTCTCACGTGATGATCGGACACGGCCTAGTTGACTCGGATCATGCAATCACTTAGATGACCAGAGGGATGTCTATCTGAGGGGAGTTCATAAGATGAACTTAATTATCTTGAACATAGTCAAAAGACCTTTTGCAAATTATGTCGTAAGCTCGCGCTTTAGTTCCACTGTTTAGATATGTTCCTAGAGAAAATATAGTTGAAAGTTGAAAGTAGCGATTATGCGCATAAAGAGAAAGCTTATGTCCTTAATGCACCGCCGGTGTCTTTGAACCCCAAACATCGCCCTGTGGATGTTGCGTAACATCGGACATACACGCTTTTGATAACTACATGATAGTTCGGTTAAACGGTTTAGAGTTGAGGCACCAAAGACGTTTTCAAACGTCACGGAACATATGAGATGTTTCGAGGGCTGAAATTGGGATTTCAAGCTCGTGCTCACGCCAAAAGGTATAAGACCTCCGACAATCTTCTTAGCCTGCAAACTAAGGGAGAAAAGCTCAATCGTTGAGCTTGTGCTCAGATTGTCTCGAGCACAACAATCACTTGAATCGAGTGGGAGTTGATCTTCCGGATGAGATAGTGATGTTTCTCCAAAGTCATTGCCACCAAGCTGCTAGAGCTTCGTGATGAACTATAACATATCAAGGATAGAGATGATGATCCTTGAGGTATTCGCGTAGTTTGACATCACGAAAGTAGAAGTCAAGAAGGAGCATCAATTGTTGATGGTTGGTGAAACCACTAGTTTCAAGAAGGGCAAGGGCAAGAAGGGATACTTCATGAAACGGCAAAACAGCTGCTGCTCTAGTGAAGAAACCCAAGGTTGAACCCAAACCCGAGACTAAGTGCTTACGTAATAAAGGGAACAGCCACCGGAGTAGCATTACCCTAGATACTTGGTAGATAAGAAGGCTGGCAAGGTCGAAAGAAGTATATTGGATATACATTATGTTAATGTGTACTTTACTAGTACTCCTAGTAGCACCAGGGTATTAAGATACCGGTTCGGTTGCCAAGTGTTAGTAACTCGAAATAAAAGGCTACGGAATAAACGAAGACTAGCTAAAGGTGAGCTGACGATATGGGTTGGAAGTGTTTCCAAGGTTGATGTGATCAAGCATCGCCCGCTCCCTCTACCATCGAGATTGGTGTTAAACCTAAATAATTGTTATTTGGTGTTTGCGTTGAGCATATACATGATTGGATTATGTCTGCCGCAATACGGTTATTCATTTAAGAAGAATAATGGTTACTCTATTTATTTGAATAATACCTTCAATGGTCTTGCACCTAAAGGAATGGTTTATTGAATCTCGATCGTAGTAATACACATTTTCATGCCAAAAGTATAAGATAGTAATGATAGTACCACTTACTTGTGGCGCTGCCATATAAGTCATATTGGTGTAAACGCATGAAGAAGCTCCATGTTGATGGATCTTTGGACTCACTGCTTTTGAAAAGTTTGAGACATGCAAACCATGTGCATTGGTGTATACGCATGATGAAACTCCATGCAGATGGATCGTTTGGACTCGCATGATTTTGAATCACTTGAGATATGCAAATCATACCACATGGGCAAGATGACTGAAAAGCCTCGGTTTGAAGATGGAACAAGATAGCAACTTGTTAGAAGTAACACATTTTGATGTGTGCAGTCCAATGAGTCTGAGGCATGCAAAGTGAATAACGTTTATGTTACGACTTCACAGATGATTCGAGTAGATGTTGAGTATATTTACTTGATGAAACACAAATCTGAATTATTGAATGGTTCAAGTAATTTCAGAGTGAAGTTTAAGATCTTCGTGACAAGAGGATAGAATGTCTATGATATGATCATAGAGATGAATATCTGAGTTACGAGTTTTGGCACACAATTAAGACATTGTGCAAATTGTTTCACAATTAATACCGCACGGAACACCATAGTGTGATGGTGTGTCCGAACATCATAGTTGCACCCTATTGGATATGGTGCGTACCATGATGTCTCCTATCGAATTACCACTATCGTTAATGGGTTAGGCATTAGAGACAACCGCACTCACTTTAATAAGGTACCACGTAATTCCGTTGAGATGACACCGTATGAACTATGGTTTAGAGAAACCTAAGCTGTCATTTCTTAAAAGTTTGGGGCTGCGACGCTTATGTGGAAAAGTTTCAGGTTGATAAGCTCGAACCCAAAGCGGACAAAATGCATCTTCATAGGACACCCAAAACAGTTGGGTATACCTCCTAATTCAGATCCGAAAGCAATAGGGATTGTTTCTTGAATCGGGTCCTTTCTCGAGGAAAAGTTCGTCTCGAAAAGTTGAGTGGGAGGATGGTGGAGACTTGATGAGGTTATTGAACCGTCACTTCAACTAGTGTGTAGCAGGGCACAGGAAGTTGTTCCCGTGGCACCTACACCAATTGAAGTAGAAGCTTATGATAGTAATCATGAAGTTTCGGATCAAGTCACTACCAAGCCTCGTAGGACAACAAGGACGCGTACTGCTTCAGAGTGGTACGATGATCCTGTCTTGATAAACCTACGAGCTATGGGGAAGCGATGGTGGGCCCAAATTCCGACAAATGGTTAGAAGCCATGAAATCCGAGATAGGATCCATGTATCATAACAAAGCATGGACTTTGGTGGACTTGCCCGATGATTGGCAAGCCATTGCAATAAATGGATCTTTAAGAAGAAGACGGACGTGGACGGTAATGCCACCTTCTATGAAGCTCGACTTGTGGCGAAGAGTTTTTCACAAGTTCAAGGAGTTGACTACGATGAGTTTTTCTCATCCGTAGCGATGCTTAAGTCCGTCAGAATCATGTTAGCATAAGCTGCATTTATGAAATCTGGCAGATGGATGTCAAAATGAGTTTCCTTACCAGTTTTCGTAAGGAAAGGTTGTATGTGATACAGTCAGAAAGTTTTGTCGATCCTAAGGATGCTAAAAGGTATCTGGCTCCAGCGATCCTTTCTAATGACTGGAGTAAGCATCTCGGAGTTTGAATGTGCGCTTTGATGAGATGATCAAAGATTTTGGGTTTATACAAAGTTTATGAGAAACTTGTATTTCCAAAGAAGTGAGTGGAAGCACTATAGAATTTCTGATGAGTATATGTTGTTGACATATTGATGATCAGAAATGATGTAGAATTTCTGGAAAGTATATAGGGTTATTTGAAAGATGATTTTCATTAGAAAACCTGGATTAGGCTACTTGAACAATAAGCATCAAGATCTATAAGATAGATCAAAATGTTTAATAATACTTTCAAATGAGCACATACCTTGACATAATCTTGAAAGTGTTCAAGATGGATCACCAAAGAAGGAGTTCTTGCACGAGTTGTAAGGTATGAAGTTAAGAGTTAAAAGCTCGACCACGGCAGAAAAGAGAGAAAGGGCGAAGGTCGCCCCTATGCTTCGGACATAGGCTCTATAGTATGCTATCCGTGTACCGCGACCGAAGTGTGCCTTGCCACGAGTCGGTCATAGGGTACAAGAATGATCCAGGAATGGATCATTGGACAGCGGTCAAAATTGTCCTTGGAGTAAATAAGGACATGTTTCTCGATTATGGAGGTGATAAAGAGTTCGGCATAAAGGGTTACGTCGACGCAAGCTTTAACACATATCCGAATGACTCTAAGTAGCTCACAGGATACGTATAGTGGAACAACCATTTGGAATAGCTCCAAGTGGGGCGTGGAAGCAGCATTTATAATATGACCTAGAAATTTGCAAAGCACACACGGATCTGAAAGGTTCGCACCCGTTGACTAAAAACCCGTTGACTAAAACCTCTCTCACAAGCAAAACATGATCAAACCTCAGAACTCATTGAGCCTAAATCACATGATGATGTGAACTAGTTTATAGACACTAGTATACTCTTTGGGTGTTGGTCACATGGCGATGTGAGCTATCAGTGTTAATCACATGACGATGTGAACTAGATTATTGACTCTAGTGCAAGTGGGAGACTGTTGGAAATATGCCCTAGAGGCAATAATAAATTAGTTATTATTATATTTCCCTGTTCATGATAATCGTCTATTATCCATGCTATAATTGTATTGATAGGAAACTTCGAGATACATGTGTGGATACATAGACAACACCATATCCCTAGTAAGCCTCTAGTTGACTAGCTCGTTGATCAATAGATGGTTACAGCTTTCACGACCATGGACATTGGATGTCGTTGATAACGGGATCACATCGTTAGGAGAATGATGTGATGGACAAGACCCAATCCTAAGCCTAGCACAAAGATCGTAGTTCGTATGCTAAAGCTTTTCTAATGTCAAGTATCTTTCCTTAGACCATGAGTTTGTGTAACTCCCGGATACCGTAGGAATGCTTTGGGTGTACCAAACGCCACAACGAATCGGGTGACTATAAAGGTGCATTACGGTATCTCCGAAAGTGTGCATTGGGTTGGCACGAATCGAGATCGGGATTTGTCACTCCGTGTGACGGAGAGGTATCTGGGCCCACTCGGTAGGACATCATCATAATGTGCACAATGTGACCAAGGGGTTGATCACGGGATGATGTGTTACGGAACGAGTAAAGAGACTTGCCGCAGAACGAGATTGAACAAGGTATAAGATACCGACGATCGAATCTCGCAAGTACAATACCGCTAGACAAAGGGAATTGTATACGGGATCGATTGAGTCCTTGACATCGTGGTTCATCCGATGAGATCATCGTGGAACATGTGGGAGCCAACATGGGTATCCAGATCCCGCTTGTTGGTTATTGACCGAGAACGTCTCGGTCATGTCGCAGATGTCTCCCGAACCCGTAGGGTCTACACACTTAAGGTCTGGCGACGCTAGGGTTATAAAGGAAGTTTGTATGTGGTTACCGAATGTTGTTCAGAGTCCGGATGAGATCCTCGGACGTCACGAGGAGTTCGGAATGGTCCGGAGGTAAAGATTTATATATGGGAAGTCCTGTTTTGGTCACCGGAAAAGTTTGAGGCGATATCGGTAATGTCTGGGACCACCGGAGGGTCCTGGGTCCACCAAGTGGGGCCACCAACCCTGTAAGGTTGCGTGGGCCAAGTGTGGGAGGAACCAGCCCCAAGGGGCTGGTGCGCCCACAAGAGGCCCAAGGCGCAAGGGAGAGTGGGAGGGGCAAACCCTAGGCAGATGGGCCCTAAGGCCCATCTAGTGGCCGCCTCCTCTCCCTCCCTCTTGGCCGCCTCCCTTGATCCCATCTAGGGCTGCCGCCTCTAGGGGTGGGAACCCTAGAGGGCGCACCCTCCCCTTCCCTATATATATGAGGCCCTAAGGGGCTGCCCATCATACATGAGTTCTCTCCCTCTTGGTGCAGCCTGCCTCTCCTCCTCCTCCTCTCCCATGGTGCTTGGCGAAGCCCCTGCTGGGATTGCCACGCTCCTCCATCACCACCATGCCGTTGTGCTGCTGTTGGATGGAGTCTTCCTCAACCTCTCCCTCTCTCCTTGCTGGATCAAGGCATGGGAGACGCCACCGGCTGTACGTGTGTTGAACGCGGAGGTGCCGTCTGCTCGCACTAGGATCTCCGGTGATTTGGATCACGACGAGTACGACTCCTTCAACCCCGTTCTCATGAATTCTTCCGCTTAACGATCTACAAGGGTATGTAGATGCACTCTCCTTCCCCTCGTTGCTGGTTTCTCCATAGATAGATCTTGGTGACACGTAGGAAAATTTTGAATTTCTGCTACGTTCCCCAACAGCTCCGTCCCTGAGTCTGCCACGAGCTGAACTTCTCGTGAAACAGGGGTGAATGATACTGTGAAGCCTGGCGAGCAAGAGGAGACTTCACCACTTGCAAAAAAAAAAGCCTGTCCCAGGAAGAAACAAAGTTTCCGAGATTGCAAAGAAATTATTCTCTACGGACCCGGAGATGCCAGAAAAATATGTACGCAAGAGAAAACCAGAATCTAGGGCTGGGAGTAAAGGATGTGGGGTTGCTAAGGGGAAGCTTTCACGCCGCAAGAAGGTTCAAACCTCTCTCACAGTCGTCATGGGCAAGGGCTTAGCGGAGGGCCCAGCCTCCCGCTCACCGGGTTTGGACGAGGGTAAGAGTCGACAAAAACACAAGAATGACCCGTTCTGTTTCCACAGCCTGGGGAATCAAAAGGGGGTGGGTAGAGATCAAGTTGCAACAAGCACAGACGCGGGGCTTCCTATTCAGCCCTGCAGTAAGCAATGAAGGTCGCCGCTTAACCGCCGCTGGGGGCTTGGGAACCAGCCGGCAGTCGAGGGCCTTCTGGAGCTACAGAAGGCTGAAGACCCTGACATCCTCTTTCTTTCAGAAACAAAAGCTGGACAAGGAGCGGATGAAGCGAATTAAGGTGTTGTTGGGAATGCCCAACATGGAGGTAAAGGACTGTGAGGGGAAAAGCGGTGGCTTGGCCCTTCTCTGGAAGAAGGATGTAAATGTAAGAGTGAACCCTGGGATGTCGCGCTACCACATCGACGCCGACGTCATTGGGGAGGATGGGTTCGTCTAGAGGCTTACTGGTATTTATGGTGAGCCGAAGCACGTGGAGAAAGAGAAGACTTGGAAACTCTTGCGCATCCTTCATGGACGTTCCTCTCTGCCTTGGATGTGTTTTGGTGACTTCAATGAGATCCTCTTCGCAAGTGAGAAGCAGGGGGGTCCGGATAGATCCCATGCCTGCATGGATAAATTCCGGAGTGCTCTGGAGTTACGTGAGCTCGAGGAGTTGGGCTTCGTGGGGGATCCTTACACTTGGCGCAATCACAGTCACCGGGCGGACTCTTACATTAAGGAGAGGCTTGATCGGGCTGTCGCAAACTTGGGATGGCGCTCCCATTTTCCGGCCTACAAGGCAATCAATGGGGATCCAAGGCACTCCGATCACAGACCCGTGATTGTGGTTTTGGAACCGGAATACCGGGGCAATAGCACTGGGTGCGTGTTTGAACAACCAAAATTCGAGGCAAGGTGGCTTGAGGAGGAGCAATGCGATGAGGTGGTGCGCAATGCCTGGCACTTGGCAATGCTGACTGGCGATAGAGGGTTAGCTGCCACAATCAAAAGAGTGGGGATGGAACTGCACACATGGAGCAAAGAGGTCTTGGGCGATCTAAAGAACCGTATCAAGAAGGTCAAGAAAGAGCTCAACCACTGCAGGAAAAGAGCCATCTCCCAGGAGCAAGTCTCTCTTGAGCAGATGCTAAGGTACAAGCTTGAGAGACTGCAAGACCAAAAAAATACTTATTGGAAGCAGCGAGCGAAGGCTCATTGGCTGCAAGATGGAGATCGAAACACTAGCTTCTTCCACGCTTGCGCCTCGGAGAGGCGCAGGGTGAACTTGATCAAATCTCTCAAGAATGACGAGGGCGGTGTGGTGGAGGGGGAGGAGGAGCTGAGAACCTTTATCACTAGCTACTACAAGCAGCTTTTCTCTTCTCGTGCAGGAACTAGAGCGGATGAGCTCCTTGACAAGGTCTCCCCCATTGTTACTGCTGAGATGAATGTCTTCCTTAAGAGACCTTTCACCATTGAAGAAATAAAATTGGCTCTTAATTCCATGGGTGATTTGAAGGCCCCGGGTCCAGATGGCATGCCAGCGGTCTTTTATAAGCGCTTCTGGGATCTAGTAGGGGACGTTGTGCAGGGCGAAGTTCTCGAGGTTCTGAACGGTGGCCAAATTCCAGCGGGCTGGAACGAAACGGTCATTGTCTTGATCCCCAAAGTCAAGAATCCAACCCACCTTAAGGAGTTGCGGCCGATCAACCTTTGCAACGTGGTGTTTAAGATTGTCACAAAGGTGATTGCTTGTCGGATGAAGGAGGTGCTTGATGTGGTCATTTCTCCTAGCCAGAGTGCCTTTGTCTCTGGACGGCTGATTACCGACAATATTCTGATCGCTTATGAGACCACCCATTTCATGCGCCAGAGAAAGGGAGGTAGAGATGGGCTTGCAGCAGTCAAGCTAGATATGAGTAAAGCTTTTGACCGTGTTGAATGGTCTTTCTTGGAGAAGATAATGCTGAAGCTGGGCTTCTCTAATAGCTGGGTACAATTGGTGATGCGTTGTGTGACCACGGTCACATACAGGGTTAAGGTGAACAAGAATCTGACTGAGGTGGTGGTGCCTCAATGTGGCCTAAGGCAAGGGTGTCCTCTATCACCTTACCTTTTCATCCTGTGTGCTGAGGGGCTCTCGGCTCTCTTCCACCGGGCCGAGGAGGATGGATCCCTACAGGGAGTTCAGGTTTGCCCTACGGCTCCCAAGATAAACCACCTCTTCTTCGCCGATGACTCCTTGATCTTTATGAAGGCGAATGAGCCAAGTGCTCGTAGGCTCCAAGAGATCCTTGCTCTCTATGAGGATGCATCTGGCCAAATGATAAACAAGGAAAAGTCCGCTGTTATGTTCAGCAAGGGAACTTCTCAGCGAGCAAAAAGGAATTTCCAGAGGGTTTTACAAATTCGGGACGAAGCTTTCAATGAAAGATACCTTGGTCTGCCAATCTTCTTGGGTAGATCAAAAGCCAAGGCCTTTGAGTATCTTAAAGAGAGAATCTGGAAGTTGATCCAAGGATGGAAGGAGAAATTCTTATCTAGAGCAGGGAAGGAGATCTTGGTTAAAGCCGTGGCCCAGGCGATCCCCATCTATGCCATGTCCTGCTTTGACATCACGAAATCTTTCTGCGATGAAATTAGCTCAATGGTCTGTCGCTATTGGTGGAATAATCAAGATGAGGAGCGGCACCACTGGCTGAGCTGGCAGTGTCTTACAAAGCCGAAAACTGAGGGTGGCCTTGGCCTTCGGGATCTCCACATCTTTAACCTGGCCATGTTGGCTAGACAAGGTTGGCGACTTCTTCAAGACCCCGAGTCTCTTTGTGGGAGGGTGCTGCGGGCTAAATATTTCCCTAACGGGAAGCTTCTGGACGCTGTTCCCGCCCCTGGCATATCATACACTTGGCGCAGCATCCTAAAAGGGGTGGACTTATTGAAGGAAGGGATTATCTGGAGAGTGGGGGATGGGACTAACATCAAGGTGTGGGAAGATCCTTGGATCCCCGAGGGCGATACAAGGAGGCCTAGATCTCTCCTGGCGCTCCCCAATCACTCTTGTAGCAGATTTGGTCAATCCAAACACCGGGGCTGGGACGAGGCGTTGGTCCGCGATCTCTTTTCAGGGAGGAAGACGCAAAGGCCATTCTCTCCATTAGCATCTGCGAAGGGATGGAGGATAATTTTGCTTGGCATTTGATCAGCATGGCATCTTCTCCACAAGTCTGCTTATAAGATTGGTGTTATCTCGCGATAGAAGAAATTTGGGAAGAGATGCTGCAGCTCTAAGGAAAATTCTGCTAACAAGACCGTCAAATTTGATTGGAAGCATGTCCGGTCCTTGAAGGCCACCAGCAAAATAAAGATGTTTGTGTGGCGCCTTGCCCACAATAGTCGGCTAACCGCATGAAAATAAAAAAGCTAGGCGTGGACTTGGACACTAGATGCCTGCTTGCCATAGGTTAAATGAAGATGGAGGGCACACCTTCCTGAAGTGCAAGAAAGCTAAAGAATGCTGGAACATTTTGGCTTTGGGAGAGACCCGGGAAAAGCTCATGCTCTGCAATTCAGCCCACTCCATGCTTAAGGAGCTGTGGAGGTGTGATGGAGACACACAGCTGAAGGCCGTGACCTTTATGTGGGAATGGTGGAATGTTCGCAACAAGGCCAATGCTGGTGAGGCGGCTCCTAAGCCTCAGGCGGTTTGTCACCGGGTGGAGAAGATGCTGATTGAGTCCCTAGGCTTGCGCAAACCAAACAAGCCTCCTAGGCCACCAGACATTCACAAATGGAGCAAGCCCCCCGTGCACCATGTGAAGGTTAACTTCGACAGTGCCTTTGATGAAAATACATGTGCAGGGGGCTGGGGCTATGTGGTCCGTGATCAGGCTGGCGAATTTATCGCTGCTAGTGCGGGCAAGTCCGTGACCTGAAATGTGCTTTGCAATCTGAATCTGTAGCCTGCCTTGCTGCCATTGATGGGGCGATCAGGATTGGGGCAAATCGAATCATCTTCGAGTCTGACTCCTCAACCCTTGGCTTGATGGTGCTTCTAGCCATTCATGTATGTAATAAACGTTTCCCACGGCCATTTATCCCTGCATGCAGGAAATAAATGGGAAAGAATTAAGGGAATAAATGGGCAGGAATTAAGGTTAGAAGAAGTGGTGACGCGCCGGGCGTTCGAGTGAAGCAGACGCATCCCACGGACTGGCGACGCTCGGGGCGTTCGAGTGTTGTAGACACGTCCTGTGGGGTGACGACGAGCGACCATGCACGCGTGACCGAGTGATGCTGGTGTGACCAGTTGAACGATGGTCTGCCTGTCATCGTGTTATTCGCTTGAACGAAACGTCCATCCGAGTGAACTGCAGTCGGTGGACGACGACAGGACAAGTGATCCTGCAAGTTAGTAGCAAGTATAGCTACAGATATTGTTTTTTTGATCCCAACGCTCCTGAGGAGCCGCTTAATGATGCAATTACCTTAGCGAAACGGCAACCCCACGTTATTCTGTTTCCTTGCGCGACAAGGAGGTGGGCTACGCTCGCGCGCGGTTAACGCACTAAATGGGCGACAAGGTTGGTCCCTTGCTCCCGAACGACGGCTGCAGCGATGGGACTTGGAAACGCCGCCAGAGGGGCCTATCCAGCGCGGATGGACGCGCCAGAGGCCTGGGGGTCGTGCAGCAACCGAGCGTCCTCGTCACCGGAGGGACCGCTGAACACCTGCAGTTGCCGCAGCCAGCAGACGGGTGTGCCTGGCTCGACGGAGAAGATGGAGAAAACAAAGCAGGAGGCGCGCTGGCGGCTGCCCCGGACCTAAAGACCCTACCCATGGACACCGTACACTTGTACTGGGCCCCTGGGCCAGATCGCCGTCCAGATGTACCGCAGCTTCAAAGTTGCTCGGACGACAATGACCACTCGGAGCACGACACTCCACTCGACGAACTTATTCCACTCGGCTGTGTAACTCACTCGGATATGCGAAGACCAATAGTCAGCATGACGGCTTTGTAGTGGGCAGGCATTATGGCATTGATGCTCCACTTTGTAACATAGGAGGTGAGGGGGTGGCGCACTCTATATAAGCCACCCCCCACCACTAGACTAGGGGCTTTTTTGCCACACTCTCTCTAGTCTCAGGACTTAGCTCAGGCATGGGGATCCGTTCCTCTCTCTCGCATACATTGTAATCTCCGGATATATACAGATAAAAGAAAGCCTCTCCCGAGCACGAGATGTAGGGCTGTTATCTCCACCGCGAGAGGCCCGAACTCGCTAAAACCACCGTATTACCCATATGCATCTCGATAGATCATGCTCCGTTACCCTATACCTTATTATTGTCGGAATCGTTCCCACGACAGTTGGCGCCCACCGTGGGGCATGGCGTCTATCGAGCCATGATGCAGATGTTTTCTCACTCATCTAATTTCCTGTTCATGCAGTTCATACGAACAATTGAAGCACCGCAAAAGGGGAGGAGAAGATACATCTTCGCCCGACTCTGCCAGCGTGCATGACCATTCACAAACGCGTCCATCAGGCGATTTCCTTCTACACTGCGGGGTTCATCTTCAAGGGCCGGTACCACTGGACGGACACGCCGCCGCCAGATGGTGTGCTGCTCCTCTTCGCCGAGCTCTCCGACGGTGCTGCCTCCATGGGTGCCGACGACCCGCGCTGCTACCTCGGGTTCACGGGCAATGACCCCGATGCCACCGAGGACTCCGAGCGCGAGGTGAATCGCCCGCTCGACCGGACCGACCGGGGCGGTCGCCAGCGCGCCTCCTGCTTCGTCTTCTCCATCTTCTCCGTCGAGCCCAGCACACCCGTCTGCTGGCTGCGGGCAACTGCAGGTGTTCAGCGGTCACTCCAGTGACGCGGACGCTCGGTTGCTGCACGACCCCCAGGCCTCTGGCATGTCCATCCGCGCCGGATCGGCCCCTCTGGCGGCGTTTCCAAGTCTCGTTGCTGCAGCTGTCGTTCGGGAGCAAGGGACCAACCCTGTCGCCCGTTTAGCGCGTTAACCACGCGCGAGCGTAGCCCACCTCCTCGTCGCGCAAGGAAACAGAAGAACGTGAGGTGGCCGTTTCGCTAAGGTAATTGCGTCATTAAGCGGCTCATCAGGATCACTTGTCCCGTCGTCGTCCACTGACTGCAGTTCACTCGGATGGACGTTTCGTTCAGGTGAATAACACGATTACAGGCAGACCGTCGTTCAACTGGTCACGCTAGCATCACTCAGTCACGCGTGCATGGTCGCTCGACGTCTCGTGTCGTCGTCACCCTGCAGGACGTGTCTACAACACTCGAACGCCCCGAGCGTCATCAGTCCGTGGGATGCGTCTGCTTCACTTGGACGCCCGGCGCATCACCACTCCTTCTAACCTTAATTCCTGCCCATTTATTCCCTTAATTCTGCATGCAAGGATAAATGGCTGTGGGAAACGGACGGGGCTTGCCTGCGCCCTGCTGTGCGCCCATGCGTGCGCCCTGGGTACGTGGCGAGCATCCAGCGCTACCGCACCGCCCGCACCTTCCGTGCGTTTATTTCCGTGAAAGAACCCCGCAAATACGTGTTATATACTAAACAATAATACTGCATCTATATTCTTGTAAGAAGAAAAAAAACTCCCGTACTCTTCTTCACACGACCAAACTTAACTAGAGCTGAACCCCATGTCCCTACGTCGACGGCCGTCGCCATTCGTCCACCGGCCGCCGCCGGCCCATTGTCGCCGGCTGCATCTCCTCGCGCCGCTGTCTGCCATCACTTTCTCGCCAATGCGCATGTTGCTAGCAGGTCGAGGTGTGGTGCTGTGCATCGCCTGCAGCCTCCGCCATGGACGAGGCACCCCTGGTGGACATAGCTTACACGACGCGGCGACCCCGTCGGAATGTAGAACAGCTGAACAGAGGATGTGGTGGTGGCACCCCTAAACCCGGCCGTGGTTGCATCTCGTAGTCTAGGGCCGGCACGCGTTGCGTCGTTCATTCCATCGGCAAGGAGCCACCAGCACCGGATTGCAGCTCGTCAAACTACCAATGCACCTCCTCGTGCTACATTATCCATTTGTCCTGGTTTACCCAGTCACCGCAGGTTGCTCATCATTGGCTTCTTCCCTGCCCTCCCAATCTCATGTCATTCTTCTAAAGGTCGTGCACCTCTTCGTCGCGACCACGGCGGTCTCGCTGCGTGTGTGCCATCGCCCTTCACGTCGCAGACACTACAGAGCCCTCCTACGCGAACGACTGCAGCTGTGCGAGCCTGGCCTTTCTGAGCTCGGTCGCGGCTTCTACCTTATGGAAGTCGAGCTCTACAGCGATGTTGTCCTCCGGTTCATGAGCTATCCGGCCAGACTACATGTCTACATCCCCTGCCGGTGTTCGAGAGCATCGCTCTGGACAGGGGTCTGAACTACGCCATAGCTGGGCTGGGTACGGTCCACGAAGCTCGTCGTCCGCACTTCAAACTCCTGCCCAAGGATCTCCAAGTTGTGGAGAGGAGCCTTAATATTAGGTGCGAGTATTACGGGAGTGGAATGGTATCAGTCCGTATTTGCAGGTTGCTTTGTAACGGAAACACACGTATTTGAGGGAAAAAAGCTGCAGAAGCGCTGGATGCTCGCCACGTACCCAGGGCGCACGGATGGGCGCACAGCAGGGCGTTTATACTCCATTACATACATGAATGGCTCTAACTCTCACTTGATTAGCGCTCTCTTGCATGCAGATTCTGCGTACGCGTGCAACTCCTTCAATGTGTTGGTCGGCCGAGAAATTGCACCTAATTACTTGTGATTTATTGCTCCACAACCAATAGATCAAGCTCTGCACCAAATGAACCTCCTCGAGGAATAACTGCATGTAGGAAAAATGGAAACGGAAGGACTAGCTCCCACCAGTACGCCACTCCGCTGGCTCCGCTTCGTCAAGCCTTCGTTGTTGTACTTGCTGACCAGCACGATGGTACGCTAGAGTCGGCAGTCCACACGTCGTCTCTGCCTCGACAAGACCTACCACTCGCCAACAACTCCCTTCAGTCGGCAACTCGGCATGATCACTCGGATGGGACTAGCTCACTCGGACCAAACCGGGTCACTAGCGCTTGATCGGCCGTTCATGCGCCGCCACTCGGCCGCCCGTACATCATCGCTCGATTGGACATGTCCTCAGCCACCCAGCACGCGGTCATGAAGCTGCTCGCATCATCATCAACTTGCCCGACTCGAACGCCCCGTACGTCGCCATTTTATGGGACGCGCCAACATCACTCGGATGCCTCACACATCGTGACACCGCGGGACGCGTCTATTTTAGTCGGACGCCCTGCACATCGTCACACCGCGGGACGCGTCTACTTCAGTCGGACGCCCTGCACATCGTCACTCCGCGGGACACGTCTACTTCAGTCGGACGCCTCGCGCATCGTCATTCTGCGGGACGCCTCTACTTTAATCGGACGCCCCGTTCATCGTCACACCGCGGGACGCGTCTACTTCAGCCGGACACCCTGCACATCGTTACTCCGTGGGACACGTCTACTTCAGTCAGACGCCTCGCGCATCGTCATTCCGCGGGACGCCTCTAATATACTCGGACGCCCCGCTCATCGTCACTCAGCGGGACGTGTCTACTTCAGCCGAATGCCTCACGCATCGCCACTCCGCGGGACGCATCTACTTCACTCAGGCGTCCCGCGCTTCGTCACCCCGCGGGATGCATCTTCTTCACTCGGTCGCCCCGCGCGTCGCCATCGGTTGGTCACCTCATCACCACTCAGCCGCCCCACGCTTCGCCATCGGTTGGTCACCTCATCACCACTCGGCCGCCCCGCGCGTCGTCATCGGTTGGTCACCTCATCACCACTCGGCCGCCCCGCGCGTCGTGATGTCTACTACACAACCTTCTTCTTGTAGACGTTGTTGGGCCTGCAAGTGCACAGGTTTGTAGGACAGTAGCAAATTTCCCTCAAGTGGATGACCTAAGGTTTATCAATCCGTAGGAGGCGTAGGATGAAGATAGTCTCTCTCAAGCAACCAAATAACAAAGAGTCTCTTGTGTCCCCAACACACCCAATACAATGGTAAATTGTATAGGTGCACTAGTTCGGCGAAGAGATGGTGATACAAGTGCAATATGGATGGTAGATGTAGGTTTTTGTAATCTGAAATAATAAAAACAGCAAGGTAACAAGTGGTAAAAGTGAGCGTAAACGGTATTGCAATGATAGGAAACAAGGCCTAGGGTTCATACTTTCACTAGTGTAAGTTCTCTCAACAATACTAACATAATTGGATCGTATAACTATCCCTCAACATGCAACAAAGAGTCACTCCAAAGTCACTAATAGCAGAGAAAAAACGAATAGATTATGGTAGAGTACGAAACCAACTCAAAGTTATTCTTTCCAATCAATCCGTTGGGCTATTCCTGTAAGTGTCACAAACAGCCATAGAGTTCGTACTAGAATAACACCTTAAGATACAAATCAACCAAAACCCTAATGTCACATAGATACTCCAATGTCACCTCAAGTATCCGTGGGCATGATTATACGATATGCATCACACAATCTCAATTCATCTATTCAAACCAACACATAGAACCTCAAAGAGTGCCCCAAAGTTTCTACCGGATAATCACGACGAAAACGTGTGCCAACCCCTATGCATAGGTTCATGGAACCCGCAAGTTGATCACCAAAACATACATCAAGTGAATCACGTGATATCCCATTGTCACCAAAGATACGCACGGCAAGACATACATCAAGTGTTCTCAAATCTTTAAAGACTCAATCAGATAAGATTACTTCAAGGGGAAAACTCAATTCATTACAAGAGAGTAGAGGGGAGAAGAAACATAAGATCCAATTATAATAGCAAAGCTCGCGATACATCAAGATCGTGCCAAATCAAGAACACGAGAGAGAGAGAGAGAGATCAAACACATAGCTCCTGGTACATACCCTCAGCCCCGAGGGTGAACTACTCCCTCCTTGTCATGGAGAGCGTCGGGATGATGAAGATGGCCACAGGTGAGGGTTCCCCCTCTGTGGTGTCTTGGAACAGGGTCCCGATTGGTTTTTGGTGGCTCTGGAGGTTTTGCGGCGGCGGAACTCCCGATCTAATCTCTGTTCTGGAAGTTTTAGGGTACGTGGACTTATGATGTCTACTACACAACCTTCTTCTTGTAGACGTTGTTGGGCCTCCAAGTGCAGAGGTTTGTAGGACAGTAGCAAATTTCCCTCAAGTGAATGACCTAAGGTTTATCAATCCGTGGGAGGCGTAGGATGAATATGGTCTCTCTCAAACAACCATGCAACCAAATAACAAAGAGTTTCTTGTGTCCCCAACACACCCAATACAATGGTAAATTGTATAGGTACACTAGTTCGGTGAAGAGATGGTGATACAAGTGCAATATGGATGGTAGATATAGGTTTTAGCAATCTGAAAATATAAAAACAGCAAGGTAACTAATGATAAAAGTGAGCGTAAACGGTATTGCAATGATAGGAAACAAGGCCTAGGGTTCATACTTTCACTAGTGCAAGTTCTCTCAACAATAATAACATAATTGGATCGTATAACTATCCCTCAACATGCAACAAAGAGTCACTCCAAAGTCACTAATAGCGGAAAACAAACAAAGAGATTATGGTAGGGTACGAAACCACCTCAAAGTTATTCTTTCCAATCAATCCGTTGGGCTATTCCTATAAGTGTCACAAACAGCCCTAGAGTTCATACTAGAATAACACCTTAAGACACAAATCAACCAAAACCCTAATGTCACCTAGATACTCCAATGTCAACTCAAGTATCTGTGGGTATGATTATACGATATGCATCACACAATCTCAATTCATCTATTCAAACCAACACATAGAAACTCAAAGAGTGCCCCAAAGTTTCTATCGGAGAATCACGACGAAAATATGTGCCAACCCCTATGTATAGGTTCATGGAACCCGCAAGTTGATCACCAAAACATACATCAAGTGAATCACGTGATATCCCATTGTCACCACAGATACGCACGGCAAGACATACATCAAATATTCTCAAATCTTTAAAGACTCAATCCGATAAGATTACTTCAAGGGGAAAACTCAATTCATTACAAGAGAGTAGAGGGGGAGAAGAAACATAAGATCCAACTATAATAGCAAAGCTCGCGATACATCAAGATCGTGCCAAATCAAGAAAACGAGAGCGAGAGAGATCAAACACATAGCTACTGGTACATACCCTCAGCCCCGAGGGTGAACTACTCCCTCGTCGTCATGGAGAGCGCCGGGATGATGAAGATGGCCACATGTGAGGGTTCCCTCCTCCGGCAGGGTGCCGGAACAGGGTCCCGATTGGTTTTTGGTGGCCCTGGAGGTTTTGCAGCGGCGGAACTACCGATCTAATCTCTGTTCTGGAAGTTTTAGGGTACGTGGAGTTATATAGGCGGAAGAAGCACGTTAGGGGAGCCACGAGGGCCCCATGAGGCAGGGGGCGCGCCCTAGGGGGGTGGGCGCCCCCCCCACCCTCGTGGCTTCCTCGTTCCTTCCTTGACGTGGGGTCCAAGTCCATCGGGTGGCTTTTGTTGGGGAACGTAGCAGAAAATTTTCCTACGTGTCACCAAGATCTATCTATGGAGAAACTAGCAACGAGGGGAAGGAGAGTGCATCTACATACCCTTGTAGATCGCTAAGCGGAAGCGTTCAAGAGAACGGGGTTGAAGGAGTCGTACTGCCGTGTGATCCAAATCACCGGAGATCCTAGTGCCGAACGGACGGCACCTCCGCGTTCAACACACAGACAGCCCGGTGACGTCTCCCATGCCTTGATCCAGCAAGGAGAGAGGGAGAGGTTGAGGAAGACTCCATCCAGCAGCAGCACAACGGCGTGGTGGTGGTGGAGGAGCGTGGCAATCCTGCAGGGCTTCGCAAAGCACCGCGGGAGATGAGGAGAAAGAGAGGTAGGGCTGCGCCCACAGGAGAGGTTCTCGTGTCCCGGCAGCCCCTAGACCTCATGTATTTATAGGGGAGGGAGGCTGCGCCTCTAGGGTTCCTCCCAAGGGTGGCGGAAGCCCCAGATGCCATCTGGTGGCGGAAGCCCAGATGCCATCTGGGTGGCGGCGAGGGGAGAGAGGGAGGAGCGCCTGGGTGGGCCTTAGGGCCCATCCGCCCTAGGGTTTGCCCTCCCACTCTTCCCCACGCCTTGGGCACCTTGTGGGGCGCACCAGCCCACCCGGGCTGGTCCCTCCCACACTTGGCCCACGCAGCCCTCCGGGGTTGGTGGCCCCACTTGGTGGACCCTCGACCCTCCCGTGGTCCCAGACGCATCAAGAAACCCAAACTTTTCCGGTGACCAAAACAGGACTTCCCATATATAAATCTTTACCTCCGGACCATTCCGAACTCCTCGTGACGTCCGGGATCTCATCCGGACTCGAACAACATTCGGTAACCACATACAAACTTCCTTTATAACCCTAGCGCCATCGAACCTTAAGTGTGTAGACCCTACGGGTTCGGGAACCATGCAGACATGACCGAGACGTTCTCCGGTCAATAACCAACAGCGGGATCTGGATACCCATGTTGGCTCCACGATGATCTCATCGGATGAACCACGATGTCAAGGACTCAATCGATCTCGTATACAATTTCCTTTGTCTAGCGGTATTGTACTTGCCCGAGATTCGATCGTCGGTATGCCGATACCTTGTTCAATCTCGTTATCGGCAAGTCTCTTTACTGCATCAGTAACACATCATCCCGTGATCAACCCCTTGGTCACATTGTGCACATTATGATGATGTACTACTGAGTGGGCCCAGAGATACCTCTCCGTTTACGGAGTGACAAATCCGATCTCGATTCGTGCCAACCCAATGCAGACACTTTCGGAGATACCGTAGTGCACCTTTATAGCCACCCGCCACGTTGTGACGCTTTGGTACACACAAAGCATTCCTACGGTATCTGGGAGTTGCACAATCTCATGGTCTAAGGAAATGATACTTGACATTAGAAAATCTTTAGCATACGAACTACGATCTTTGTGCTAGGCTTAGAATTGGGTCTTGTCCATCACATCATTCTCCAAATGATGTGATCCCGTTATCAACGACATCCAATGTCCATGGTCGTGGAAACCGTAACCATCTGTTGATCAACGAGCTAGTCAACTAGAGGCTTACTAGGGACATGGTGTTGTTTATGTATCCACACATGTATCTGAGTTTCCTATCAATACAATTATAGCATGGATAATAAACGATTATCATGAACAAGGAAATATAATAATAACTAATTTATTATTGCCTCTAGGGCATATTTCCAACAGTCTCCCACTTGCACTAGAGTCAATAATCTAGTTCACATCACCATGTGATTAACACTCACAGGTCACATCGCCATGTGACCAACATCCAAAGAGTTTACTAGAATCAATAATCTAGTTCACATCACTATGTGATTAACACTCAATGAGTTCCGGGTTTGATCATGTTTATGCTTGTGAGAGAGGTTGTAGTCAACGGGTCTGCAATATTCAGATCCCTATGTATTTCAAAAAACTTTATGTCATATCGTAGATGCTGCTAGTCGCTACCACGCTCCACTTGGAGCTATTCCAAATTGTTGCTCCATTATACGATCCGGTATCTCTACTCGAGCTATCCGGATAGGTGTTAAGCTTTGCATCGACGCAACTCTTTACGTCGAACTCTTTATCACCTCCATAACCGAGAAACATATCCTTATTCCTCTAAGAATAATTTTGACCGCTATCCGGTGATCCACTCCTTGATCACCTTTGTACCCTCTTGCCCGATATGTAGCAAGGCACACATCAAAAGCGGTACACAAAGATAGCATACCGTAGAGCCTACGCCTAAGGCATAGGGACGACCTTCGTCCCTTTCTCTCTTTCTGCTGTGGTCGAAGCTTTAACTCTTAACTTCATACCTTACAACTCAGTCAAGAACTCCTTCTTTGATCGATCCATCTTGAACACCTTCAAGATTATGTCAAGGTATGTGCTCATTTGAAAGTATTATTAAACATTTTGATCTATCTTATAGATCTTGATGCTTATTGTTCAAGTAGCCTAATCCAGGTTTTCCATTGAAAAACACTTTTCAAACAACCCTATATGCTTTCTAGAGATTCTACATCATTTCTGATCAACAATATGTCAACAACATGTACTCATCAGAAATTCTATAGTGCTCCCACTCACTTCTTTGGAAATACAAGTTTCTCATAAACTTTGTATAAACCCAAAATCTTTGATCATCTCATCAAAGCGCACATTCCAACTCGGAGATGCTTACTCCAGTCCTTAGAAGGATCGCTGGAGCCAAAGATACCTTTTAGCATCCTTAGGATCGACAAAAACTTGCTGATTGTATCACATACAACCTTTCCTTACGAAGACCGGTAAGGAAACTCGCTTTGACATCCATCTGCCAGATTTCATAAATGCAGCTAATGCTAACATGATTCCGACGGACTTAAGCATCGCTACGGATGAGAAAATCTCATCGTAGTCAACTCCTTGAACTTGTGAAAAACTCTTCTCCACAAGTCGAGCTTCATAGACGGTGACACTACCATCCACGTTCGTCTTCTTCTTAAAGATCCATTTATCTCAATGGCTTGCCGATCATCGGGCAAGTCCACCAAAGTCCATGCTTTGTTCTGATACATGGATCCTATCTTGGATTTCATGGCTTCTAACCATTTGTCGGAATATGAGCCCACCATCGCTTCCCCATAGCTCGTAGGTTCATTGTTTTCTAGCAACATGAACTTCAAGACAGGATTACTGTATCACTCTGAAGTAGTACGCATCCTTGTCCCCTTACGAGGTACGGTAGTGACTTGATCCAAAACTTTATGATCACTATCATAAGCTTCTACTTCAATTGTTGTAGGTGCCACGGGAACAACTTCCTGTGCCCTGCTACACACTACTTGAAGTGACGGTTCAGTAACCTCATCAAGTCTCCACCATCCTCCCACTCAATTCTTTCAAGTGAAACTTTTCCTCAAGAAAGGACCCGTTTCTAGAAACAATTACTTTTGCTTCCGGATCTGAGATAGGAGGTATACCCAACCATTTTGGGTATCCTATGAAGATGTATTTATCCGTTTTGGGTTCGAGCTTATCACGATGAAACCTTTTCACATAAGCGTCCACAGCCCCAAACTTTTAAGAAAGCGACAACTTAGGTTTCTCCAAACCATAGTTCGAACGGTGTCGCCTCAACGGAATTACGTGGTGCCCTATTAAAGTGAGTGCGGTTGTCTCTAATGCCTAACCCATGAACGATAGTGGTAATTCGATAAGAGACATCATGGTACACACCATATCTAATAGGGTGCAACTATGATGTTCGGACACACCATCACACTATGGTGTTCCAGCGGTATTAATTGTGAAACAATTTCCACAATGTCTTAATAGCGTACAAAGCTCGTAACTCAGATACTCATCTCTATGATCATATCATAGACATTTTATCCTCTTGTCACGATGATCTTTAACTTCACTCTGAAATTACTTGAACCAGACTTGTGTTTCATCAAGTAAATACACTCAGTATCTACTTAAATCATCCGTGAAGTAAGAACATAACGATATTCACGGCATGCCTCAGCACTCATTGGACTGCACATATCAAAATGTGTTACTTCAACAAGTCTCTATCTTGTTCCATCTTACTGAAACCGAGGCTTTTCAGTCATCTTGCCCATGTGGTATGATTTGCGTATCTCAAGTGATTTAAAATCAAGTGAGTCCAAACGATCCATCTGCATTGAGTTTCATCATGCGTATACACCAATAGACATGGTTTGCATGTCTCAAACTTTTCAAAAACGAGTGAGTTCAAAGATCCATCAACATGGAGCTTCTTCATGCGTTTTATACCAATATGACTTACATGGCGATTGCCACAAGTAAGTGGTACTATCATTACTATCTTATACCTTCGGCATGAAAATGTGTATCACTACAATCGAGATTCAATAAACCATTCATTTAGGTGCAGGACCATCGAAGGTATTATTCAAATAAATAGAGTAACCATTATTCTCCTTAAATGAATAACTGTATTGCGATAGACATAATCCAATCATGTCTATGCTCAACGCAAACACCAAATGACAATTATTCTGGTTTAATACTAATCTTGATGGTAGAGGGTGTGTGCGATGTTTGATCACATCAAACTTGGAAACACTTCCAACACATATCGTCGGCTCACCTTTAGCTAGTCTCCGTGTATTCCGTAGCTTTTATTTCGAGTTACTAACACTTAGCAACCGAACCGGTATCTAATACCCTGGTGCTACTAGGAGTACTAGTAAAGTACACATTAACATAATGTATATCCAATATACTTCTATCGACCTTGCCAGCCTTCTCATCTAACAAGTATCTAGGGTGGTTCCGCTTCTGTGTCCGTTCCTCTCATTACAGAAGCACTTAGTCTCGGGTTTGGGTTCAACCATGGGTTTCTTCACTAGAGCAGCAACTGGTTAGCCGCTTCATGAAGTATCCCTTGTTGCCCTTGCCCTTCTTGAAACTAGTGGTTTTACCAACCATCAACAATTGATGCTCCTACTTGACTTCTACTTTCATGTGTCAAACATCGCGAACACTTCAAGGATCATCATATCTATCCTCGATATGTTATAGTTCATCACGAAGCTCTAGTAGCTTGGTGGCAATGTCTTTGGAGAAACATCACTATCTCATCTGGAAGATTAACTCCCACTCGATTCAAGTGATTGTTGCACCCAGACAATCTGAATACAAGCTCAACGATTGAGATCTTCTCCCTTAGTTTGTAGGCTAGAAAACTCATCGGAGGTCTCATACCTCTTGACGTGGGCACGAGCCTGAAATCCCAATTTCAGCCCTCAGAACATCTCATATGTTCCGCGATGTTTCAAAAACGTCTTTAGTGCCTCAATTCTAAGCCGTTTAACATTACCGAACTATCACGTAGTCATCAAAACGTGTGTGTCAGATGTTCGCAACATCCACAGACCACGTTCGAGGTCCTGCACACCGAGCGGTGCCTTAAGGACATAAACTTTCTACTGACCGCATAATTGCTACTGTTAACTTTCAACTATATTTTTTCTAGGAACATATCTAAACAGTAGAACTAAAGCGCGAGCTATGACATAATTTGCAAAGGGCTTTTGACTATGTTCAGGATAATTAAGTTCATCTCATGAACTCCCACTCAGATAGACATCCCTCCAGTCATCTAAGTGATTACATGATCCGAGTCAACTAGGCCGTGTCCGATCATCACGTGAGACGGACTAGTCATCATCGGTGAACATCTTCATGTTGATCGTATCCACCAAACGACTCATGCTCGACCTTTCGGTCTCTTGTGTTCCGAGGCCATGTCTGTACATGCTAGGCTCGTCAAGTTAACCTAAGTGTTTCGCGTGTGTAAATCTGGCTTACACCCGTTGTATGTGAATGTAAGAATCTATCACACCCGATCATCACGTGGTGCTTCAAAACGATTTAACTTTCGCAACGGTGCACAGTTAGGGGGAACACTTTCTTGAAATTTTAATGAGGGATCATCTTATTTACTTCCGTTGTTCTAAGCAAATAAGATGCATAAATATGATAAACATCACATGCAATCAAATAGTGACATGATATGGCCAATATCATTTTGCTCCTTTTGATCTCCATCTTCGGGGCTCCATGATCATCATCGTCACCGCATGACACCATGATCTCCATCATCATGATCTCCATCATCGTGTCTCCATGAAGTTGTCTCGCCAACTTATTACTTCTACTACTATGGCTCCCGGTTAGCAATAAAGTAAAGTAATTACATGGCGTTTGTTCAATGACACGCAGGTCATCCAATAAATTAAGACAACTCCTATGGCTCCTTTGGTTGTCATACTCATCGACATGCAAGTCGTGATTCCTATTACAAGAACATGATCAATCTCATACATCACATATCATTCATCACATTCTTCTTGGCCATATCACATCACATAGCATACCCTACAAAAACAAGTTAGACGTCCTCTAATTGTTGTTGCATGTTTTACGTGGCTGCTATGGGTTTCTAGCAAGAACGCTTTCTTACCTCATAAAACCACAACGTGATATGCCAATTGCTATTTACCCTTCATAAGGACCCTTTTCATCGAATCTGTTCCGACTAAAGTGGGAGAGATCGGCACCCGCTAGCCACCTTATGCACCAAGTGCATGTCACCGATGGAACCTGTCTCACGTAAGTGTACGTAAGGTCGGTCCGGCCGCTTCATCGCACAATACCGTCGAAACAAGATTGGACTAGTAACGGTAAGCATATTGAACATCATCAACGCCCACAACTACTTTGTGTTCTACTCGTGCAAAGAATCTACGCAATAGACCTAGCTCATGATGCCACTTTGTTGGGGAAACGTGGCAGAAATTCAAAATTTTCCTACGTGTCACCAAGATCTATCTATGGAGAAACTAGCAACGAGGGGAAGGAGAGTGCATCTACATACCCTTGTAGATCGCTAAGCGGAAGCGCTCAAGAGAACGGGGTTGAAGGAGTCGCACTGCCGTGATCCAAATCACCGGAGATCCTAGTGCCGAACGGACAGCACCTCCGCGTTCAACACACGTACAGCCCGGTGACGTCTCCCATGCCTTGATCCAGCAAGGAGAGAGGGAGAGGTTGAGGAAGACTCCATCCAGCAGCAGCACAACAGCGTGGTGGTGGTGGAGGAGCGTGGCAATCCTGCAGGGCTTCGCCAAGCACTGCGAGATATGAGGAGAAAGAGAGGTAGGGCTGCGCCAACAGGGAGAGGTTCTCGTGTCCTGGGCAGCCCCTAGACCTCATGTATTTATAGGGGGAGGGGAGGGGGCTGCGCCCCCTCTAGGGTTCCCTACCCAAGGGTGGCGGCAGCCCCCAGATGCCATCTGGGTGGCGGCGGAGGGAGAGAGGGAGGCGCTGGGGGGGGCCTTAGGGCCCATCTGCCCTAGGGTTTGCTCCCTCCCACTCTTCCCCGCGCCTTGGGCCCCTTGTGGGGGGCGCACCAGCCCACCTGGGGCTGGTCCCCTCCCACACTTGGCCCACGCAGCCCTCCGGGTTGGTGGCCCCACTTGGTGGACCCGGGACCCTCCGGTGGTCCGTGACGTTACCTAAAAACCCGAAACTTTTCCGGTGACCAAAACAGGACTTCCCATATATAAATCTTTACCTCCGAACCATTCCGAACTCCTCGTGACATCCGGGATCTCATCCAGGACTCGAACAACATTCGGTAACCACATACAAACTTCCTTTATAACCCTAGCGCCATCGAACCTTAAGTGTGTAGACCCTACGGGTTCGGGAACCATGCTGAACATGGCCGAGACATTCTCGGTCAATAACCAACAGCAGGATCTGGATACCCATGTTGGCTCCTACATGTTCCACGATGATCTCATCGGATGAACCACGATGTCAAGGACTCAATCGATCCCGTATACAATTCCCTTTGTCTAGCGGTATTGTACTTGCCCGAGATTCGATCGTCGGTATGCCGATACCTTGTTCAATCTCGTTATCGGCAAGTCTCTTTACTCGTTCTGTAACACATCATCCCATGATCAACCCTTTGGTCACATTGTGCACATTATGATGATGTACTAATGAGTGGGCCCAGAGATACCTCTCCATTTACACGGAGTGACAAATCCCAGTCTCGATTCGTGCCAACCCAACAGACACTTTCGGAGATACCTGTAGTGCACCTTTATAGCCACCCGGTTACGTTGTGACGTTTGGTACACCCAAAGCATTCCTACGGTATCCGGGAGTTGCACAATCTCATGGTCTAAGGAAATGATACTTGACATTACAAAAGCTTTAGCATACGAACTACGATCTTTGTGCTAGGCTTAGGATTGGGTCTTGTCCATCACATCATTCTCCAAATGATGTGATCCCGTTATCAACGACATCCAATGTCCATGGTCAGGAAACCGTAACCATCTGTTGATCAACGAGCTAGTCAACTAGAGGCTTACTAGGGACATGGTGTTGTTTATGTATCCAGACATGTATCTGAGTTTCCTATCAATACAATTATAGCATGGATAATAAACGATTATCATGAACAAGGAAATATAATAATAACTAATTTATTATTGCCTCTAGGGCATATTTCCAACAGCTTTCGTTCCAAAAATAACTTCTCCAGTTGATTTCATTCCGTTTTGACTCCGTTTGATATTCCTTTTCTTCGAAATACTGAAATAGGCAAAAAACAGCAAATCTGGGCTGGGCCTCCGGTTAATAGGTTAGTCCCAAAAGTAATATAAAAGTGGAAAATAAATCCCAATATTTCCCAAAACAGTAGATAATATAGCATGGAGCAATCAAAAATTATAGATACGTTGGAGACGTATCAGGCATCCCCAAGATTAATTCCTGCTCGTCCTCGAGTAGGTAAATGATAAAAAGATAATTTGTGATGTGGAATGATACTTGGCATAATTTCAATGTAATTCTTCTTAATAGTGGTATGAATATTCAGATCCGAAAGATTCAAGACAAAAGTTCATATTGACATAAAAATAACAATACTTCAAGCATACTAACAAAGTAATCATGTCTTCTCAAAATAACATGGCCAAAGAAAGTTATCCCTACAAAATCATATAGTCTGGCTATGCTCTATCTTCACCACACAAAGTATTTAAATCATTCACAACCCCGATGACAAGCCAAGCAATTGTTTCATACTTTTGATGTTCTCAAACTTTTTCAATCTTCACGCAATACATGAGCGTGAGCCATGGACATAGCACTATATGTGGAATAGAATGGTGGTTGTGGAGAAGACAAAAAGGAGAAGATAGTCTCACATCAACTAGGCGTATCAACGCGCTATGGAGATGCCCATCAATGGATATCAATGTGAGTGAGTAGGGATTGCCATGCAACTGATGCACTAGAGCTATAAGCATATGAAAGCTCAACAAAAGAAACTAAGTGGGTGTGCATCCAACTCGCTTGCTCACGAAGACCTAGGGCATTTTGAGGATGCCCATCATTGGAATATACAAGCCAAGTTCTATAATGAAAAATTCCCACTAGTATATGAAAGTGACAACACGAGAGACTCTCTATCATGAAGATCATGGTGCTACTTTGAAGCACAAGTGTGGTAAAAGGATAGTAGCATTGTCCCTTCTCTCTTTTTCTCTCATTTTTATATTTTTTTATTCTTTTTTTGGGCCTTTTCTCTTTTTTATGGCCTCTTTTTTTCTCTTTTTTTTCGTCTGGAGTCTCATCCCGACTTGTGGGGGAATCATAGTCTCCATCATCCTTTCCTCACTGGGACAATGCTCTAATAATGAAGATCATCACACTTTTATTTACTTACAACTCAAGAATTACAACTCGATTCTTAGAACAAAATATGACTCTATATGAATGCCTCCGGCGGTGTGCAGGATGTGCAGTGACTCATGGGTGACATGTATGAAAGAATTATGAACGGTGGCTTTGCCACAAATACGATGTCAACTACATGATCATGCAAAGCAATATGACAATGATGGAGCGTGTCATAATAAACGGAACGGTGGAAAGTTGCATGGCAATATATCTCGGAATGGCTATGGAAATGCCATGATAGGTAGGTATGGTGGCTGTTTGGAGGAAAGTTTATGGTGGGTGTATGATACCGGCGAAAAGTGTGCGGTATTAGAGAGGGTAGCAATGGTGGAAGGAGGAAGGGTGCATATAATCCATGGACTCAACATTAGTCATAAAGAACTCATGTACTTATTGCAAAAATCTACAAGTTATCAAAGCAAAGTATTGCGCGCATGCTCCTAGGGGGATAGATTGGTAGGAAAAGACCATCGTCGTCCCCGACCGCCACTCATAAGGAAGACAATCAATAAATAAATCATGCTTCGACTTCATCACATAACGGTTCACCATACGTGCATGATACGGGAATCACAAACTTTAACACAAGTATTTCTCAATTTCACAACTACTCAATTAGCATGACGCTAATATCACCATCTTCATATCTCAAAACAATTATCAAGCATCAAACTTCTCTTAGTATTCAACACACTCATAAGAATTCTTACAAATCTTGTATGCTTAGCATATTAGGATTATTTAAGCAAATTACCATGCTATTTAAGACTCTTAAAATAATAAAAGTGAAGCATGAGAGTTCATATATTTCTATAAAATAAAACTACCACCAAGCTCTAACAGATATAAGTGAAGCACTAGAGCAAACAACAAACTACTCCAAAAGATATGAGTGAAGGTCAATGAGTAGTCGAATAATTATACAACTATGTGAAGACTCTCCCATTTAAGAATGTCAGATCTTGGTACTTTATTCAAACAGCAAGCAAATCTAAAGAAAATAAAATGACGCTCCAAGCAAAACACATATCATGTGGTGAATAAAAATATAGCTCCAAGTAAAGTTACCGATGAACGAAGACGAAAGAGGGGATGCCTTCCGGGGCATCCCCAAGCTTAGACGCTTGGTTATCCTTGAATATTACCATGAGGTACCTTGGGAATCCCCAAGCTTAGGCTCTTGCCACTCCTTATTCCATAGTCCATTGACTCTTTACCCAAAACTTGAAAACTTCGCAACACAAAACTTAACAGAAAACTCGTAAGCTCCGTTAGCGAAAGAAAACAAAACACAACTTCAATGTACTGTAATAAGCTCATTCTTTATTTATATTGTCGGTGTTAAACCTACTATATTACAACTTCTCTATGGTTTATAAACTATTTTACTAGCCATAGATTCATCAAAATAAGCAAGCAACACAATGAAAACAGAATCAATCAAAAACAGAACAGTTTGTAGTAATCGGTAACTAACGCAAACTTATGGAACTCCAAAAATTCTAAAATAAATTGGTGGACCTGAGGAATTTGTCTAGTAATCATATTCAAAAATAATCAACTAAATATCACTCTCCAGTAAAAAGTTGAAGCTAATCTCGTGAGCGCTAAAGTTTCTATTTTTTACAGCATGATCATAAAGACTTCACCCAAGTCTTCCCAAAGGTTCTACTTGGCACAAACACTAATTAAAACATAAAAACACATATAAAAAGAATCTAGATGTATTATTTATTCCTAAACAGAATAAAAAAGAAAGAAACTAAAATAAAATTGGGTTGCCTCCCAACAAGCGCTATCGTTTAACGCCCCTAGCTAGGCATGATTATTTCAATGATGCTCACATAAAAGATAAGAATTGAAACATAAAAAGAGCATCATGAAGAATATGACTAACACATTTAAGTCTAACCCACTTCCTATGCATAGGGATTTTGTGATCAAACAATTTATTGGAACAATAATCAACTAGCATAGGAAGGCAAAACAAGCATAACTTCCAAACTTTAAGCCCATAGAGAGGAAACTTGATATTATTGCAATTCCTACAAGCATACATTCCTCCCACATAATAATTTTCAGTAGCATAATGAATGAATTCAACAATATAACCAGCACCTAAAGCATTCTTTTCATGATCTACTTGCATAGAAATTTTACTACTCCCCACATAAGCAAGATTCTTCTCATGAATAATAGTGGGAGCAAACTCAACAAAATAACTATCATATGATTGAAAATTAAGATCAAGATGACAAGTTTCATGGTTATCATTATTATTTAAAGCATACGTGTCATCACAATAATCATCATAGATAGGAGGCATGCTTTCATCGTAGTAAATTTTCTCATCAAAGCTTGGGGGACAAAAAATATCATATTCATCAAACATAGCTTCCCCAAGCTTGTGGCTTTGCATATCATTAGCATCATATTCAAGGAATTTATACTAACAACATTGCAATCATGCTCATCATAAGTGCCAAACATTTTACAGATTTCTTCTTCTAGCACTTGAGCACAATTTTCCTTTCCATCATTCTCACGAAAGATATTAAAAAGATGAAGCGTATGGGACAAACTCAATTCCATTTTTTAGTTTTCTTTTATAAACTAAACTAGTGCTAAAACAAGAAACAAAAGGATTCGATTGCAAGATCTAAATATATACCTTCAAGCACTCACCTCCCCGGCAACGGCGCCAGAAAAGAGCTTAGTTGACGGGGTGTGAGTGCCGCTTACCTAGCCTCCCCGGCAACGGCACCAGAAAAGAGCTTGATGTCTACTACACAACCTTATTCTTATAGACGTTGTTGGGCCTCAAAGTGCATAGGTTTGTAGGACAGTAGCAAATTTCCCTCAAGTGGATGACCTAAGGTTTATCAATCCGTGGGAGGCGTAGGATGAAGATGGTATCTCTCAAACAACCCTGCAACCAAATAACAAAGAGTCTCTTGTGTCCCCAACACACCCAATACAATGGTAAATTGTATAGGTGCACTAGTTCGCGAAGAGATGGTGATACAAGTGCAATATGGATGGTAGATATAGGTTTTTGCAATCTGAAAATATAAAAACAGCAAGGTAACTAATGATAAAAGTCAGCGTAAACGGTATTGCAATGATAGGAAACAAGGCCTAGGGTTCATACTTTCACTAGTGCAAGTTCTCTCAACAATAATAACATAATTGGATCGTATAACTATCCCTCAACATGCAACAAAGAGTCACTCCAAAATCACTAATAGCGGAAAAAAAACGAAGAGATTATGGTAGGGTACGAAACCACCTCAAAGTTATTCTTTCCAATCAATCCGTTGGGCTATTCCTATAAGTGTCACAAACAGCCCTAGAGTTCGTACTAGAATAAAACCTTAAGACACAAATCAACCAAAACCCTAATGTCACCTAGATACTCAATGTCACCTCAAGTATCTGCGGGTATGATTATACGATATGCATCACACAATGTCAATTCATCTATTCAAACCAACACATAGAACCTCAAAGAGCACCCCAAAGTTTCTACTGGAGAATCGCGACGAAAACGTGTGCCAACCCCTATGCATAGGTTCATGGGTGGAACCCGCAAGTTGATCACCAAAACATACATCAAGTGAATCACGTGATATCCCATTGTCACCCAGCATACGCACGGCAAGACATACATCAAGTGTTCTCAAATCTTTAAAGACTCAATCCGATAAGATTACTTCAAGGGGAAAACTCAATTCATTACAATAGAGTAGAGGGGGAGAAGAAACATAAGATCCAACTATAATAGCAAAGCTCGCGATACATCAAGATCGTGCCAAATCAAGAACACGAAAGAGAGAGATCAAACACATAGCTACGGGTACATACCGTCAGCCCCGAGGGTGAACTACTCCTCCTCTCGTCATGGAGAGCGCCGATGATGAAGATGGCCACGGTGAGGTTCCCCCCTCAGGTGCCTAACAGGGCCCCGATTGGTTTTGGTGGCTCTGGAGGTTTTATGCAGCGGAACTCCCGATCTAATCTCTGTTCGGAAGTTTTAGGGTGCATTGGAGTTATATAGGCGGAAGAAGCACGTTAGGGGAGCCACGCGGGCCCCATGTGGCAGGGGGCGCGCCCTTGGGGGGGTGGGCGCCCCCCCCCCCCCCCCACACCCTCGTGGCTTCCTCGTTCCTTCCTTGACGTGGGGTCCAAGTCCATCGGGTGGCTTTCGTTCCAAAAATAACTTCTCCAGTTGATTTCATTCCGTTTTGACTCCGTTTGATATTCCTTTTCTTCGAAATACTGAAATAGGCAAAAAAACAGCAAATCTGGGTTGGGCCTCCGTTTAATAGGTTAGTCCCAAAAGTAATATAAAAGTGGAAAATAAAGCCCAATATTGCCCAAAACAGTAGATAATATAGCATGGAGCAATCAAAAATTATAGATACGTTGGAGACGTATCAAGCATCCCCAAGCTTAATTCCTGCTCGTCCTCGAGTAGGTAAATGATAAAAAAGATAATTTTTGATCTGGAATGCTAGTTGGCATAATTTCAATGTAATTCTTATTACTTGTGATATGAATATTTAGATCCGAAAGATTCAAGACAAAAGTTCATATTGACATAAAAGTAATAATACTTCAAGCATACTAACTAAGCAATTATGTCTTCTAAAAATAACATGGCCAAAGAAAGTTATCCCTACAAAATCATATAGTCTGGTATGCTCTATCTTCACCACACAAAGTATTTAAATCATGCACAACCCCGATGACAAGCCAAGCAATTGTTTCATACTTTTTACATTCTCAAACTTTTTCAATCTTCACGCAATACATGAGCATGAGCCATGGACATAGCACTATATGTGCAATAGAATGCTGGTTGTGGAGAAGACAAAAAGGAGAAGATAGTCTCACATCAACTAGGCGTATCAACGGGCTATGGAGATGCCCATCAATAGATATCAATGTGAGTGAGTAGGGATTGCCATGCAACGGATGCACTAGAGCTATAAGTATATGAAAGCTCAACAAAATAAACTAAGAGGGTGTGCATCCAACTCGCTTGCTCACGAAGACCTAGGGCAATTTGAGGAAGCCCATCATTGGAATATACAAGCCAAGTTCTATAATGAAAAATTCCCACTAGTATATGAAGGTGACAAAATAGGAGACTCTCTATCATGAAGATCATGGTGCTACTTTGACGCACAAGTGTGGTAAAAGGATAGTAGCATTGCCCCTTCTCTCTTCTTCTCTCATTTTTTTATTTGGGCCTTTTCTCTTTTTTTGGCCTCTTTTCTTTTCTTTTCTTTTAATTTTTCGTCCGGAGTCTCATCCCGACTTGTGGGGGAACCATAGTCTCCATCATCCTTTCCTCACTGGGACAATGCTCTAAACAACTCAAGAATTGCAACTCAATACTTAGAACAAGATATGACTCTATGTGTATTCCTCCGGCGGTGTACCGGGATATGCAATGATTCAAATGTGACATGTATGAAAGAATTATGAACGGTGGCTTTGCCACAAATATGATGTCAACTAAATGATCATGCTAAGCAATATGACAATGATGGAGCGTGTCATAGTAAACGGAATAGTGGGAAGTTGCATGGCAATATATCTCAGAATGGCTATGGAAATGCCATGATAGGTAGGTATGGTGGTTGTTTTGAGGAAGGTATATGGTGGGTGTATGATACCGGCGAAAGGTGCGAGGTATTAGAGAGGCTAGCAATGGTGGAAGGGTGAGAGTGTGTATAATCCATGGACTCAACATTAGTCATAAAGAACTCATATACTTATTGCAAAAATCTACAAGTCATCAAAGAAAAGTATTACGCGCATGCTCCTAGGGGGATAGATTGGTAGGAAAAGACCATCGCTCGTCCCCAACCGCCACTCATAAGGAAGACAATCAATAAATAAATCATGCTCCGACTTCATCACATAACGGTTCACCATACGTGCATGCTACGGGAATCACAAACTTTAACACAAGTATTTCTCAAATTCACAACTACTCAACTAGCATGACGCTAATATCACCATCTTCATATCTCAAAATAATTGTCAAGCATCAAACTTCTCATAGTATTCAACACACTCATAAGAATTCTTACTAAGCTTGTATGCTTAGCATATTAGGATTATTTAAGAAAATTACCATTCTATTTAATACTCTCAAAATAATATAAGTGAAGCATGAGAGTTCATCTATTTCTTCAAAATAAAACCATCATTGTGCTCTACAAGATATAAGTGAAGCACTAGAGCGAACAACAAACTACTCCGAAAGATATAAGTGAAGATCAATGAGTAGTCGAATAATTATAAAACTATGTGAAGACTCTCCCATTTTAAGAATTTCAGATCTTGGTATTTTATTCAAACAGCAAGCAAAACAAAATAAAATGACATGACGCTCCAAGCAAAACACATATCATGTGGTGAATACAAATATAGCTCCAAGTAAAGTTACCGATGAACGAAGACGAAAGAGGGGATGCCTTCCAGGGCATCCCCAAGCTTAGACGCTTGGTTATCCTTGAATATTACCTTGGGGTGGCTTGGGAATCCCCAATCTTAGGCTCTTGCCACTCCTTATTCCATAGTCCATCGAATCTTTACCCAAAACTTGAAACTTCACAACACAAAACTTAACAGAAAAACTCGTAAGCTCCGTTAGTGAAAGAAAACAAAACACCACTTCAAGGTACTGTAATGAACTCATACTTTATTTATATTGGTGTTAAACCTACTGTATTCCAACATCTCTATGGTTTATAAACTATTTTACTAGCCATAGATTCATCAAAATAAGCAAACAACACACGAAAAATAGAATCTGTCAAAAACAGAACAGTCTGTAGTAATCTGTAACTAACGCAAACTTCTGGAACTCCAAAAATTCTAAAATAAATTAGTGGACCTGGGGAATTTGTCTAATAATCATCTTCAAAAAGAATCAACTAAATATCACTCTCCAGTAAAAAGTTCTAGCTAATCTCGTGAGCGCTAAAGTTTCTGTTTTTACAGCATGATCATAAAGACTTCTCCCAAGTCTTCCCAAAACTTCTACTTGGCACAAACACTAATTAAAACATAAAACCACATCTAAAAAGAAGCTAGATGGATTATTTATTTCTAAACAGAACCAAAAAGCAAGAAATTGAAATAAAATTGGGTTGCCTCCCAACAAGCGCTAATGTTTAACGCCCCTAGCTAGGCATGATGATTTCAATGATGCTCACATAAAAGATAAGAATTGAAACATAAAAAGAGCATCATGAAGAATATGACTAGCACATTTAAGTCTAACCCACTTCCTATGCATAGGGATTTTGTGAGAAAACAACTTATGGGAACAATAATCAACTAGCATAGGAAGGCAAAACAAGCATAACTTCAAAATTTTCAACACATAGAGAGGAAACTTGATATTATTGCAATATGTAGAAGCATATGATCCTATCTCATAATAATTTTTAGTAGCATAATGAATGAATTCAACAATTTAACCATCACATAAAGCATTCTTTCCATGATCTACAAGCATAGAATTTTTATTACTCTCCACATAAGCAAATTTATTCTCATGAGTAGTGGTGGGAGCAAACTCAACAAAATAACTATCATGTGATTGAAAATTAAGATCAAGATGACAAGTTTCATGGTTATAATTATTCTTTATAGCATAGGTGTCATCACAATAATCATCATAAATAGGAGGCATGCTTTCATCATAATAAATTTGCTCATCAAAACTTGGGAGACAAAACATATCATCTTCATCAAACATAGCATCCCCAAGCTTGTGGGTTTGCATATCATTAGCATCATGGATATTCATAGAATTCATACTAACAACATTGCAATCATGCTCATCATTCAAGTATTTAGTGCCAAACATTTTAATGCATTCTTCTTCTAACACTTTGGCACAATTTTCCTTTCCATCATACTCACGAAAGATATTAAAAAGATGAAGCTTATGAGACAAACTCAATTCCATTTTTTGTAGTTTTCTTTTATAAACTAAACTAGTGCTAAAACAAGAAACAAAAAGATTCAATTACAAGATCTAAAGATATACCTTCAAGCACTCACCTCCCCGACAACGGTGCCAGAAAAGAACTTGATGTCTACTACACAACCTTCCTCTTGTAGACGTTGTTGGGCCTGCAAGTGCACAGGTTTGTAGGACAGTAGCAAATTTCCCTCAAGTGGATGACCTAAGGTTTATCAATCCGTAGGAGGCATAGGATGAAGATGGTCTCTCTCAAGCAACCACAACCAAATAACAAAGAGTCTCTTGTGTCCCCAACACACCCAATACAATGGTAAATTGTATAGGTGCACTAGTTCGGCGAAGAGATGGTGATACAAGTGCAATATGGATGGTAGATATAGGTTTTTGTAATCTGAAAATATAAAAACAGCAAGGTAGCAACTTGTAAAATTGAGCGTAAACGATATTGCAATGCGTTGAAACAAGGCCTAGGGTTCATACTTTCACTAGTGCAAGTTCTCTCAACAATAATAACATAATTGGATAGTATAACTATCCCTTGATGTCTACTACACAACCTTCTTCTTGTAGACTTTGTTGGGCCTGCAAGTGCACAGGTTCGTAGGACAGTAGCAAATTTCCCTCAAGTGGATGACCTAAGGTTTATCAATCCGTGGGAGGCGTAGGATGAAGATGGTCTCTCTCAAGCAACCCTGCAACCAAATAACAAAGAGTCTCTTGTGTCCCGAACACACCCAATACAATGGTAAATTGTATAGGTGCACTAGTTCGGCGAAGAGATGGTGATACAAGTGCAATAAGGATGGTAGATATAGGTTTTTGTAATCTTAAAATATAAAAACAGCAAAGTAACAAGTGATAAACGTGAGCATAAACGGTATTGCAATGATGGGAAACAAGGCCTAGGGTTCATACTTTCACTAGTGCAAATTCTCTCAACAATAATAACATAGATCTTCATATAACTATCCCTCAACATGCAACAAAGAGTCACTCCAAAGCCACTAATAGCGGAGAACAAACGTAGAGATTATGGTAGGGTACGAAACCACCTCAAAGTTATTCTTTCCAATCAATCCGTTGGGCTATTCCTGTAGGTGTCACAAACAGCCCTAGAGTTCGTACTTGAATAACACCTTAAGACACAAATCAACCAAAACCCTAATGTCACCTAGATACTCCATTGTCACCTCAAGTATCCGTGGGCATTATTATACGATATGCATCACACAATCTCAGATTTATCCAACCAACATAAAAGTACCTCAAAGAGTGCCCCAAAGTTTCTACCGGAGAATCAAGAACGTGTGCCAACCCCTATGCATAGGTTCATGGGCGGAACCCACAAGTTGGTCACCAAAACATACATCAAGTGGCACATGATATCCCATTGTCACCACAGATAATCACGGCAAGACATACATCAAGTGTTCTCATAGAGACTCAATCCGATAAGATAACTTCAAAGGGGAAACTCAATTCATCACAAGAGAGTAGAGGGGGAGAAACATCATAAGATCCAACTACAATAGCAAAGCTCGGGATACATCAAGATCGTGCCATAGAGGAACACAAGAGAGAACATGTAGCGACCCGACCTCAGACGGTCAAGCCTCTTTGTTGCTGTGCCATCCCTGGATCAGTATGCTGGCACACACAGTACATCAATGTATATATCAAAGTGCAATCACATGTATAATTAACGTAAAACTGATATATACCTCATAAGTCACAATGAAACAATTAGTCGGGTGTGGAGTCCCATCAACGCCATCGGCGAGTTGAGTGTAGACCGTAACCTGTATCGTAACTCTTACTCGTCGAGGAAATATCTACAACATGATACGTTGCAGCCGTGTAGGTCAGTACATTGAATGTACCGGCAAGATCACAATAAGAGAAAACAGATGATAAACTATACTATATGCAGTATGGCTTTGTGGCTCTGTATCTGAGTTTTGTTTGCGTAAAAGCTGGTTTTATTTTCCCTACATCAAAGGAATAAATGAAGTCTGTACTATGGAGTTTTCTATCATGACATGGTTCCGCCAACCGATGTCTCATAGCCCAAAATCATCATAAGTTGCCCACAATTAAGTTATCAATCCGGTGTTGAGAGTTCCGAGATAGATCCAAGTCCAGAGGCTCAAATTGTCCGTGAATCGGGACACGGCTAATCGATTAGGTTTAAACCCTCTGCAGAGGTTTGTACACTTTACCCGCAAGATTCGATCCCTCTTTTTACGTTCTCGCACTTCAGGTGTTTGAGAACAAGATGACCAAACATGGTCTTCGAAGAGTTCCCACGACCACCGTCCGGTGCTCATTCAATCCTACCGTAGTTCTACATCTGCTAGCACCGCCCTAGCCAGAGTCACAACTAAGGTCAACCAAGCGAGCCCATAGTGACTTGCGGTTGCAGGTAAGCTTCCGGGCATGAAGTATTCTTCCGTCTCTTTGAGTCTGGGTGAAGCTTTCCGCAAGATGTCATGGCGCTTCTCCATGCATCCCGGCCAACCTTTGGATTCTCCAGGTGCCCGTCAACCGTCCTTCACCCAAAGAGTGTGTATTGAATTCTTGTCTCGAGTCTTGAAGTCTTGAGGCCTTGAAAATGCAGTCCTTGCAGATGCCATCATGGAGTTGTCGTCATTGGCGAGAGTCCTCCTTCTTCACACCACTCGAGCACTCATACCAACCCGTCTACTATAGCGTAGCATTAAAATAAATAACGTCCGGGCTTGGTAACAGGGGTGATGGGTTCCTACCTCATGCATACTACTCAACTACAAGGATTCAATGTCACTACTGGAGGGATTGTTGCGAAGATGACAGTAGATGCAATAAAACACATAGGTATGAAAAACATGGTCAAAGTGAACTTGCCTTGTATTACTTTATGAAGATAATAACGCTCTCAGAATAAAGACTTGGTAGAACTATTCGTCACTCCTTTGAAAATCTATATTAAACAGACAATCATATAAGCAATCATCCTAGCAATCAATTCTATCAACAATACTCAATCAAAATAAAAGCAATAAAGAAAACCAAGTCGAAAACCAAAGGAAAAACTTCGAAAGAAAAATTCAAGGAAAAACTAGTGGTGACCAACTCACACAAATCTTAACATAACATCACTAAATTACTCTAACATTTTTTTTACAGCAAAGAAAATATAAATCTAATAAAATAACAGAAAATAAATTACTAATTTAATAACTAACAAAAGAACTAATATAAAACTACTATAACCATCTAGTTAATACTAGAACAAATATAGCAACTAGCAAAACACTAAGACAACTATAACAGCAAATCATTTATTAAAACATTAATAAACTATACTAAATAAATATAACAACTAATGTGTTCACAAATAACAGAAACAAAAACAATATAACTTGAAGTGGAAAAAGAATTACTTTTAAAACTAATAAAACTATTTTTATCCACTACTATGAACTAAACAAGCAATTACAAAAACAGTAGCTAAACACTAATAAATAACTACAAAAAATTTATCTACTGTAGCTAAACATAAACATATAACAACAAGTGAAAAATCTACAAAAGGAATGAACTAAAAATAATTAAAAACAATAATTACATAACTAAAACAACTATATAAGCAAAACAGTACTGTTTTTACTAAAAATCTAATTTAAAATACTCCAAAATTACCAAACTAAATCCTACAGCTAAAAAATATCACAAGTGACCAGGAGCAAAAAGAATTAATTAAAAACCTATTTTTAAACTCAAGTTATGGTCAAAATACTAATCTGAACAAAACTTATCAAATTCAAATTTAAACTACTCAAAGTTGAAATCCAGAGACACTAACAGAAACTTCAGCAAATTTGTGACACGTAGCAATTGGAATCACTCAAAAATACTAAAAACTCTAAAAGATATGAATTTTCTAAGATTGCTATTTTCTGAAAAAAATGAATTACGGGATTTCGTGGATCTCACCGGAGTAGTCGTCGGAGTTGGGGAAGAAGATCGGATCCAATGTTGCGGTTGCTCCTAGAGGAAAGGAGATCACGGGACGATGGAGAGGAGACCATATAAACCTCAGGAGAGGTCGAGATGGCGGCGGTGGTGTGGCGGCGTGGTGGCGGCAAGTGGCGGCGGTGGCGCTGTGGTGGTGCTGTGCCGCTGCTGCTGCGGAGAGGAAATGAGAGGAGTTGATTTGATATGTTGGAGGGGGGAGGAGTGCTTGGGTATTTATATTGGGGAGGGGAGGGTTTTGCTTGGGGTAGGGGACAAGAAATAGACTAGGATTAGGAATCCTAGGAGTAAAATACGGAATAACGAAACGGGATCAAATCCTACTAAGATTTGTAAAAGAATAGGAAACCTTGGCGGCTCCCTGGCTCCCTTGGTGCGTGCGTGCGATGGCCTTGGCCTCGGCCGGCCGGCTGGCTTGGCGGCTTGGGCCTTTGGCCCAAGGCGCTGCAGATTTTTTTTTTAACATTTGTTTTGTTTTTAAACAGAGACAAATAAAAATAATAAAACCAAATAAATAAAAATATTATATAGGCATATAATATATCAAAATTTGCAGAAAAAGATTTCCTACAAGATGGTCATTTTTATAATGCCAAATAAAATCCACACAAAATCAGATAAAACAAAGAGTGCTTCTGCCCTAATGAAATCCAATCGAAAATCATTTTAAAAATACCAAAATTAATTTAAAATGATTTATCTCCATTTTTCTGAGGTACGGAATCATGTTACACTATTTTCCATATATTTTATTTTTGGAAAAAATAATTTGAATAAAACTCCAATAACTCCAAATTGAAAAATAAATTCAAAAGAACTTTGAATTTAATTCTTTGAAACTCCCAACTCATATTTCATATGTTTTGAAGAAGTCATTTTATCTTCGCTCTTGAAAATCATTGAGTTGCATAAAGTTCCAGAATTGGAAATATTTTCCAAATGAAATTCAAATATTTTCAACACCCTTGTCATTTAAATAAATGGAAGAAGTCATGTCATCTTCTCTCCGGGGTTTTGTGATGAAAAGAATTTGAATTCGAAGATCATAAAAGCAAAATGAAAGTTTGGGAAAGTCCTTTTATTCCCTCTCATCTAACTTTCAAAAAGTTTCAATTCACTCACTTCGGTCAATCAATCAAGCAATCAATCAAATCTATCTATTTGTTTATAACATTCCAAAATTTAGAATTTTGGGATGTTACAAACCTACCACCCTTAAAATGAATCTCGTCCTCGAGATTCGGAGAGGCTAGCAAGAAATAGGTTAGGGTAGGGGTCTTCAAAATCCATCGATCATCTCCGGGGTCTCGGGTGCTACCACCCTTAGAAGCATTGTTAAGTTTCCATCAAAAACTCATATACTCCATCCTTATTGTTGACAGTGTCGGTCTTCTCAGATCGTAAGGACAATTCCTCTCTGGGCTCTTCCGGTAGTGGCATAACCTTTTCCTCAATTCCTGTGTCCTTTCATCTTGATAAGGTTATCCCGAAACTGGGTCTTCATAGCTGATAGGTCTGGCGCCAATTCTAAACAAATATCGGTATCTCATGGTGGTCAATGATTTATGGTTTCTCCTGCATAAAACGGGTCTGGGTTGAACCTCACTGTATAACCTACGGTTGGCAACAACTGCCGTGTACAAGGGAAAAATACCTATACCTTTCTAAGGTTTAAACAAGGTTTTGATCGTCGTCTCTCTACTATAGGTAAGTCACTCAGATTTTACCATCCCACATAGCAAAGCGGATAATAAGAGTAAGTCGGTATGGTGATTAATCCATCCCGCACCCAAATCATTACCTTGCACATGGTTTAGCGAATCTCGCATTCTAGCACTCGGTCATCCTCACAAGCATTGCAGAATTTTTCTTGTCGACGAACCAAGTTCGGAAAATCCATTGTTTACGCAAGCCAAACAAACATCTATCGTTCCTTAACAACTCTCGTGTTTTATGTAAACTCCTGTAGAATCGTCGGTTGATAAAATCGCCACTTCCCAAAATTTCTTCTTCCAGTGGGTACTTGACCCTTATTAATTCCTGGGCCTGTGGGTTATGAGCCCACTTCAACACTTGTACCAATTTCACTCATCCTAGGAGTTACAATTGCTCCATTTTCCAACATTACACCACTTTAAATCCAATAACATTTCATTTCTTAATACCATCATATCAAAGATAAAACTTCAACTCATTTTTTTCCAAACTCCAACCTGTGGGACACATTTCCATTTCCATTGGTCTAGTGTTCTTCATAGGGTACTATCACCCTTAAAATGAAATTCACAAATCCATCCATAGACCATATTTCTCATATCCTCGAAAATGGTCAAAATCCGTGTTCATAGAGTAACAACTCATACAATTAAACATATGAAAACATGTCACCTTAACTTTAGTGATTTCATGAATCCATTACAAACTCTGAGCACCCATTACATAACTCAACTTATTGTAATCATGAAAAAAAATTGTTTCTACCACTCTTATTATCCATATCAAAATTCCAACTACTCAACTCCAGCTTCCTTCTTGTAGGAACATTTAGTAGCATAATGTCCTGCTTCCTTGCAATGAAAACTCATAACTTTCGATAAGTATTTGGGCTTCTTGGAGATGGTGCCTGCTGCTTGAGTTCCTTGCTTCCTTTCAAGACAATGATTGGCATAATGCCCGACGTCCTTACATACAAAACAGGTAATATGACTCTTGTCCCTCTTTGCAGAAATTGGGTTGTTCTGAGGGTGTCTTTGTTTTCTCTTCCGGGTTTCTTCGCTCGATCAAACCTTTTATTCCCTGTGGATCAAACTCTATTGCTTCCGTCGAGAAGTATCCCGGATACTCTTTTCTTTCCTTGGTGCAATCTTGTGAAAAATGTCCTTCTCCACATGAATAGCAGGCATTGGAGTAAAATCTGTTGAGGCCTTCTCCATCGTGGTCTTCAACACATTCCTTCATCACAGTTCTTTCATAACTTCTCGGAGGGCTTCTTTCATTCCTTCTTCCTGCTCCTGAATATTGTGTTGCACCATGGGGTAAATGTGACACTAAGTCGGGTAGTGGGTGGTTCCTTCACACAAGAAACAAGTCACCTGACTAGTTGGGCATTCCTCAGCTGGGTGTTTCTCCTCACAATGAGGGCATCCATCCTTGTGTTCCTCACAGGTGTGTCCTATTTCTCCATAAATCTTGCAGGCACAAGGTTTCTTCTTCGGTTATCATAGTGCTTCCGAATGAGACGTGATCTCAACAGGTCTTCTTGAATTCCTCCCAAGTCTTTGCTCCATTCCATCCACTGTATAGCTTGATGCATCTGCCACCATGTTGCAGCACTTCCTTCAAAGTAATCAAGAGCGTAAGATACTTCATTCTTCCTTGAAACCAAATTGCTCCCAAGTGATTCTCCATGTTCTGAATCCATAGCTCCGCCTCCGGCTGGGTTTTCGGTCCAGAGAATACCGGTCCAACTTCATTCATCATCTAATGGGTCCAAAAGTTTTGGGATGAGATATGAGAGAGGTGGGGAGGGATACACACAATACAAACAATAGTTTTTGAAGAAACGGGTTTTACTTTGTGGCTTTCGGAAAACATCAAACAAATGACAGCTCACAAATCATCGCATCTAACGTAGGTGTATAACTGGGGTTTGGTCTTCTAAAGGTCAAATAATTCTTCAAATTCTTCAAGTCTTCGGAGTCTTCCAATGATGCAATTCTCTTTACTCTGAAGTGGTTATCAGTTGTCCGATATCTAGTCCTTCATGGAGTGGCTTCAGTTGATCCTCCGAGTGGTCAAAAGGGGATATGGTATGTTCTAACTATTTGTGGTAAGAGGGACTATTAGATAAAATCGGAAAAGATGAGAAGTAGGGGTCTTTTTTTTAAAGTAAAATTTTAGAGATTTCCTATCCTAATGGCTTTCCGATTTCTAGGATCACGTCCGACAGTCAACATGTGCTCTGATACCATATCTGTAGCGACCCGACCTCAGACGGTCAAGCCTCTGTGTTGCTGTGCCATCCTCGGATCAAGATATCTTTGGCACACACAGTACATCAATGTATATATCAAAGTGCAATCACATGTATAATTAACGTAAAACTGATATATACCTCATAAGTCACAATGAAACAATTAGTCGGGTGTGGAGTCCCATCAACGCCATCGGCAGGTTGAGTGTAGACCGTAACCCTGTATCGTAACTCTTACTCGTCGAGGAAATATCTGCAACATGATACGTTGCAGCTGTGTAGGTCAGTACATTGAATGTACCGGCAAGATCACAATAAGAGAAAACAGATGATAAACTATACTATATGCAGTATGGCTTTGTGGCTCAGATTCTGAGTTTTTTTATGTAAAAGCTGGTTTTATTTTCCCTACATCAAAGGAATAAATGAAGTCTGTACTATGGAGTTTTCTATCATGACATGGTTCCGCCAACCGATGTCTCATAGCCCAAAATCATCATAAGTTGCCCACAATTAAGTTATCAATCCGGTGTTGAGAGTCCCGAGATAGATCCAAGTCCAGAGGCTCAAATTGTCCGTAACCGGGGACACGGCTAATCGATTAGGTTTAAACCCTCTGCAGAGGTTTGTACACTTTACCCGCAAGATTCGATCCCTCTTTTTATGTTCTCGCACTTCGTGGTGTTTGAGAACAAGATGACCAAACATGGTCTTCGAAGAGTTCCCACGACCACCGTCCGGTGCTCATTCAATCCTACCGTAGTTCTACATCTGCTAGCACCGTCCTAGCCAGAGTCACAACTAAGGTCAACCAAGCCAGAGCCCATAGTGACTTGCGGTTGCACAGTAAGCTTAGGGCATGAAGTATTCTTCCGTCTCTTTGAGTCTGGGTGAAGCTTTCCGCAAGATGTCATGGCGCTTCTCCATGCATCCCGCCAACCACCGGATTCCGGTGCCCGTCACAACCGTCCTTCACCCGAGTGTGTATTGAATTCTTGTCGCGAGTATTGAAGTCTTGAGGCCTTGAAAATGCAGTCCTTGCAGATGCCATCATGGAGTTGTCGTCATTGACGTAGAGTCCTCCTTCTTCACACCACTCTCGAGCACTCATACCAACCCGTCTACTATAGCGTAGCATTAAAATAAATAACGTCCCGGCTTGGTAACAGGGTGATGGGTTCCTACCTCATGCATACTACTCAACTACAAGGATTCAATGTCACTACTGGAGGGATTGTTGCGAAGATGACAGTAGATGCAATAAAACACATAGGTATGAAAAACATGGTCAAAGTGAACTTGCCTGGTATTACTTGATGAAGATAATAACGCTCTTAGAATAAAGACTTGGTAGAACTATTCGTCACTCCTTTGAAAATCTATATTAAACAGACAATCATATAAGCAGTCATCCTAGCAATCAATTCTATCAATCATAACAATACTCAATCAAAATAAAAGCAACAAAGAAAACCAAGTCGAAAACCAAAGGAAAAACTTCGAAAGAAAAATTCAAGGAAAAACTAGTGGTGACCAACTCACACAAATCTTAACATAACATCACTAAATTACTCTAACATTTTTTACAGCAAAGAAAATATAAATCTAATAAAATAACAGAAAATAAATTACTAATTTAATAACTAACAAAAAGAACTAATATAAAACTACTATAACCATCTAGTTAATACTAGAACAAATATAGCAACTAGCAAAACACTAAGACAACTATAACAGCAAATCATTTATTAAAACATTAAAAAACTATACTAAATAAATATAACAACTAATGTGTTCACAAATAACAGAAACAAAAACAATATAACTTGAAGTGGAAAAAGAATTACTTTTAAAACTAATAAAACTATTTTTATCCACTACTATGAACTAAACAAGCAATTACAAAAACAGTAGCTAAACACTAATAAATAACTACAAAAAATTATCTACTGTAGCTAAACATAAACATATAACAACAAGTGAAAAATATACAAAAGGAATGAACTAAAAATAATTAAAAACAATAATTACATAACTAAAACAACTATATAAGCAAAACAGTACTGTTTTTACTAAAAATCTAATTTAAAATACTCCAAAATTACCAAACTAAATCCTACAGCTAAAAAATATCACAAGTGACCAGGATCAAAAAGAATTAATTAAAAACCTATTTTTAAACTCAAGTTATGGCCAAAATACTAATCTGAACAAAACTTATCAAATTCAAATTTAAACTACTCAAAGTTGAAATCCAGAGATACTAACAGAAACCTCAGCAAATTTGTGACACATATCAATTGGAATCACTCAAAAATACTAAAAACTCTAAAAGATATGAATTTTCAAAGATTGCTATTTTCTGAAAAAAATGAATTACGGGATTTCGTGGATCTCACCGGAGTAGTCGTCGGAGTTGGGGAAGAAGATCGGATCCAATGTTGCGGTTGCTCCTAGAGGAAAGGAGATCACGGGACGATGGAGAGGAGACCATATAAACCTCAGGAGAGGTCGAGGGCGCGGCGGCGGCGGTGGTGTAGGGCGGCGGCGGCAGTGGCGGCAAGTGGCGGCGGTGGCGCTGTGGTGGTGCTGTGCTGCTGCTGCTGCGGGGAGGAGAGGAGAGGAGTTGATTTGATGTGTTGGAGGGGGGGTGCTTGGGTATTTATATTGGGGAGGGGAGGGTTTTGCTTGGGGTAGGGGACAAAAAATAGACTAGGATTAGGAATCCTAGGAGTAAAAAACGGAATAACGAAACAAGATCAAATCCTACTAGGATTTGTAAAAGAATAGGAAACCTTGGCGGCTCCCTGGCTACGTTGGTGCGTGCGTGCGATGGCCTTGGCCTCGGCCGGCTGGCTGGCTTGGCGGCTTGGGCCTTTGGCCCAAGGCGCTGCAGATTTTTTTTTAACATTTGCATTGTTTTTAAACAGAGACAAATAAAAATAATAAAACCAAATAAATAAAAATATTATATAGGCATATAATATATCAAAATTTGCAGAAAAAGATTTCCTACAAGATGGTCATTTTTATAATGCCAAATAAAATTCACATAAAATCAGATAAAACAAAGAGTGCTTCTGCCCTAATGAAATCCACTGAAAATCATTTTAAAAATACCAAAATTAATTCAAACTGATTTCTCTCCATTTTTCTGAGGTAGGGAATCATGTTACCCTATTTTCCATATATTTTATTTTTGGAAAAAATATTTTGAATAAAACTCCAATAACTCCAAATTGAAAAATAAATTCAAAAGAACTTTGAATTTAATTCTTTGAAAATCCCAACTCATATTTCATATGTTTTGAAGAAGTCATTTTATCTTCGCTCTTGAAAATCATTGAGTTGCATAAAGTTTCAGAATTGGAAATATTTTCCAAATGAAATTCAAATATTTTCAACACCTTGTCATTTAAATAAATGGAAGAAGTCATGTCATCTTCTCTCCGTGGTTTTGTGATGAAAAGAATTTGAATTCGAAGATCATAAAAGCAAAATGAAAGTTTGGGAAAGTCCTTTTATTCCCTCTCATCTAACTTTCAAAAAGTTTCGAATTCACTCACTTTCAGTCAATCAATCAAGCAATCAATCAAATCTATCTATTTGTTTATAACATTCCAAAATTTAGAATTTTGGGTTGTTACAGAACAAGAGAGAGAGAGAGAGATCAAACATATAGCTACTGGTACATACCCTCAGCCCCGAGGGTGAACTACTCCCTCCTCGTCATGGATAGCGTCAAGATGATGAAGATGGCCACCGGTGATGGGATCCCCCTCCGGCAGGGTGCTGGAACAGGGTCCCAATTGGTTTTTGCTGGCTACAGAGGCTTGCGGCTGCGGAACTCCCGATCTATCTTCTGTTTTGAAAGTTTTAGGATACGTAGGTATATATGGGTGAAAAGAGTACGTCGGTGGAGCTACGGGGGCCCCACGAGGCAGGGGGGCGCGCCCGGGGATGTGGGCGCGCCCCCCACCCTCGTGAGCACCTCCCGTATCTTCTGACGTGGGGTCCAAGTCCATCAGGTGGGTTTCCTTCCAAAAATAACTTCTCCAGTTGATTTCGTTCCGTTTCGACTCCGTCTGATATTCCTTTTCCTCAAAACACTGAAATAGGCATAAAACAGCAAATCTGGGCTGGGCCTCCGGTTAATAGGTTAGTCCCAAAAGTAATATAAAAGTGGAAAATAAAGCCCAATATTGCCTAAAACAGTAGATAAAGTAGCATGGAGCAATCAAAAAATTTAGATACGTTGGAGACATATCAAGCATCCCCAAGCTTAATTCCTCCTCGTCCTCGAGTAGGTAAATGATAAAAAAGAATTTTTGTTGCGGAGTGATACTTTGGCATAATTTCAATATAAATCTTCTTACTTGTGATATGAATATTCAGATCCGAAAGATTTAAGACAAAAGTTCATATTGACACAAAAATAATAATACTTCAAGCATACTAATCAAAGCAATCATGTCTTCTCAAAATAACATGGCAAAAGAAAGTTCATCCCTACAAAATCATATAGTTAGGCTATGCTTCATTTTCGTCACACAAAGATGTTCCCAACTTCTATACCCCCGATGAAAAGCCAAGCAATTGTTTCATACTCAAATAATCTCAAACTTTTTCAACCTTCACGCAATACATGAGTGCGAGCCATGGATATAGCACTATGGGTGGAATAGAATATGATGATGGGATTGTGTGGAGAAGATAAAAAAAAGAGAAAGTCTCACATTGACGAGGCTAATCAACGGGCTATGGAGATGCCCATCAATTGATGTCAACATGAGGAGTAGGGATTGCCATGCAACGGATGAACTAGAGCTATAAGTATATGAAAGCTCTACAAAAGAAACTAAGTGGGTGTGCATCCAACTTGCTTGCTCCACGAAGACCTAGGGCATTTTGAGGAAGCCCATCATTGGAATATACAAGCCAAGTTCTATAATGAAAAATTCCCACTATTATATGAAAGTGACAAAATGAGAGACTCTCTATCATGAAGATCTTGGTGCTACTTTGAAGCACAAGTGTGGTAAAAGGATAGTAGCATTGTCCCTTCTCTCTTTTTCTCTCATTTTTTTGGGCCTTTCTTTTTTTTTTGGCCTTGCTTTTTTTTCTTCTTCTTTTTTTATTATTTTTATTTTTTTCGTCCAGAGTCTCGTCCCGACTTATGGGGGAATCATAGTCTCCATCATCCTTTCCTCACTTGGGACAATGCTCTAATAATGATTATCATCACACTTTTATTTTTCTTACAACTCAACAATTACAACTCGAAACTTAGAACAAAATATGACTCTATATGAATGCCTCCGGCGGTGTACCGGGATGGTCAATGAATCAAGAGTGACATGTATGGAAAATAATGCATGGTGGCTTTGCCACAAATACGATGTCAACTACATGATCATGCAATGGCAATATGACAAAAGTAATGTATGTCATAATAGTGATGATGGATGTTACATGGCAATATATCTCAGAATGGCTATGGAAATGCGATGATAGGTAGGTATGGTGGCTGTTTTGAGGAAGATATAAGGAGGTTTACGTGTGATAGAGCGTATCGTATCATGGGGTTTGGATGCACCGGCGAAGTTTGCACAAACTCTCAAGGTGAGAAAGGGCAATGCACTGCATCAAGAGGCTAGCAAAGGCGGAAAGGTGAGAGTGCGTATAATCCATGGACTCAACGTTAGTCCAAAGAACTCATATACTTATTGCAAAAATTTAGAAGCCACCAAAAATCAAGTACTACGCGCATGCTCCTAGGGGGATAGATTGGTAGGAAAGGACCATCGCTCGTCCTCGACCGCCACTCATAAGGATGCACAAGCCAGGTACACTTCATGTTTCAAATTTGTTACACAACTTTGACCATACGTGCAAGCTACGGGACTTGCAAACTTCAACACAAGTATTTCTCAAATTCACAATTATCAACTAGCACGACTTTGATATTATTACCTCCATATCTCAAAACAATTATCAAGCATCAAACTTATCTTAGTATTTAACTCACTCAAAAAGAAAGTTTCACATATCTTGAACACTAAGTATATTAACATTAAGCAAAATACCATGCTATTAACAACTCTCAAAATAATCTAAGTGAAGCATGAGAGATCAACTATTTCTTCAAAATAAAACTACCACCATGCTCTAAAATATATAAGTGAATCACTAGAGCAAACAACAAACTACTCCGAAAGATATAAGTGAAGATCAAATGAGTAGTCGAATAATTATACAACTATATGAAGACTCTCCTATTTAATAATTTCAGATCTTGGTACTTTATTCAAACAGCAAGCAAATCTAAAGAAAATGACATGACGCTCCAAGCAAAACACATATCATGTGGTGAACAAAAATATAGCTCCAAGTAAATTACCGATGGAAGTAGATTTAAAGAGGGATGCCTTCCGGGGCATCCCCAAGCTTTGACTTTTTGGTGTCCTTGGATTATCTTGGGGGTTCCATGGGCATCCCCAAGCTTAGGCTCTTGCCACTCTTTATTCCATAGTCCATCGAATCTTTATCCAAAACTTGAAAACTTGACAACACAAAACTTAACAGAAAACTCGTGAGCTCCGTTAGCGAAAAAAAACAAAAGACTACTTCAAGGTACTGTAATGAACTCATTATTTATTTATATTGGTGTTAAACCTACTGTATTCCAACTTCTCTATGGATTATAAACTATTTTACTAGCCATAAATTCATCAAAATAAGCAAACAACACACGGAAAACAGAATCTGTCAAAAACAGAACAGTCTGTAGTAATCTGTAACTAACGCAAACTTTTGGAACTCAAACAATTCTACCAAAATTATAAGACCTGGAAATTTTTTTTATTGATCATAAGCAATTGTAATCAGTATTTTATCACGTTCTGGTGATTTTTAACAATTCGGGCACTGAGCGCAAAGATTCTGGAAATTACAGCAAGATCAAATAACTATCACCCAAGAAGATCTAATAGGTTTAACTTGGCACAAACACTAATTAAAACACAAAACCCCATATAACCAGAGGCTAGATAGATTATTTATTCCTAAACAGAAGCAAAAAGCAAGGAACTAAAATAAAATTGGGTTGCCTCCCAACAAGCGCTATCGTTTAACGCCCCTAGCTAGGCATTATGATTTCAATGATGCTCACATAAAAGATAAGAATTGAAACATAAAGAGAGCATCATGAAGAATATGACTAGCACATTTAAGTCTAACCCACTTCCTATGCATAGGTATTTTGTGAGCAAACAACTTATGGGAACAATAATCAACTTGCATAGGAAGGTAAAACAAGCATAACTTCAAGATTTTAAGCACATAGAGAGGAAACTTGATATTATTGCAATTCCTACAAGCATATGTTCCTCCCTCATAATAATTTTCAGTAGCATCATGAATGAATTCAACAATATAACCAGCACCTCAATCATTCTTTTCATGATCTACTTGCATAGAAAATTTACTACTCTCCACATAAGCAAAATTCTTCTCATGAATAACAGTGGGAGCAAACTCAACAAAATAACTATCATGTGATTGAAAATTAAGATCAAGATGACAAGTTTCATGGTTATCATTATTCTTTAAAGCATACGTGTCATCACAATAATCATCATAGATAGCAGCCATGCTTTCATCATAATAAATTTGCTCATCAAAGCTTGGGGGACAAAAAATATCATCTTCATCAAACATAGCTTCCCCAAGCTTGTGGCTTTGCATATCATTAGCATTATGGATATTCAAGGAATTCATACTAACAACATTGCAATCATTCTCATTATACAAAGATTTAGTGCCAAACATTTTAATGCATTCTTGTTCTAACACTTTGGCACAATTTTCCTTTCCATCATACTCATGAAAGATATTAAAAAGATGAAGCGTATGAGACAAACTCAATTCCATTTTTTTGTAGTTTTCTTTTATAGACTAACTAGTGCTAAAACAAGAAACAAAAAGATTCGATTGCAAGATCTAAAGATATACCTTCACTTACCTAGCCTCCCCGGCAACGGCGCCAGAAAAGAGCTTGATGTCTACTACACAACCTTCTTCTTGTAGACTTTGTTGGGCCTGCAAGTGCACAGGTTTGTAGGACAGTAGCAAATTTCCCTCAAGTGGATGACCTAAGGTTTATCAATCCGTGGGAGGCGTAGGATGAAGATGGTCTCTCTCAAGCAACCCTGCAACCAAATAACAAAGAGTCTCTTGTGTCCCCAACACACCCAATACAATGGTAAATTGTATAGGTGCACTAGTTCGGCGAAGAGATGGTGATACAAGTGCAATAAGGATGGTAGATATAGGTTTTTGTAATCTGAAAATATAAAAACAGCAAAGTAACAAGTGATAAACGTGAGCGTAAACGGTATTGCAATGATAGGAAACAAGGCCTAGGGTTCATACTTTCACTAGTGCAAGTTCTCTCAACAATAATAACATAGATAGATCATATAACTATCCCTCAACATGCAACAAAGAGTCACTCCAAAGCCACTAATAGCGGAGAACAAACGTAGAGATTATGGTAGGGTACGAAACCACCTCAAAGTTATTCTTTCCAATCAATCTGTTGGGCTATTCCTATAGGTGTCACAAACAGCCCTAGAGTTCGTACTAGAATAACACCTTAAGACACAAATCAACCAAAACCCTAATGTCACCTAGATACTCCATTGTCACCTCAAGTATCTGTGGGCAAGATTGTACGATATGCATCACACAATCTCAGATTTATCCAACCAACATAAAAGTACTTCAAAGAGTGCCCCAAAGTTTCTACCGGAGAATCAAGAACGTGTGCCAACCCCTATGCATAGGTTCATGGGCGGAACCCTCAAGTTGGTCACCAAAACATACATCAAGTGGCACATGATATCCCATTGTCACCACAGATAATCACGGCAAGACATACATCAAGTGTTCTCATAAAGACTCGATCTGATAAGATAACTTCAAAGGGGAAACTCAATTCATCACAAGAGAGTAGAGGGGGAGAAACATCATAAGATCCAACTACAATAGCAAAGCTCATGATACATCAAGATCGTGCCATAGAGGAACACGAGAGAGAACACGAGAGAGAGAGAGATCAAACACATAGCTACTGGTACATACCCTCAGCCCCGAGGGTGAACTACTCCCTCCTCGTCATGGATAGCACCGGGATGATGAAGATGGCCACCGGTGATGGGATCCCCCTCCGGCAGGGTGCCGGAACAGGGTCCCGATTGGTTTTTGGTGGCTACAGAGGCTTGCGGCGGCGGAACTCCCGATCTATCTTCTGTTCTGGAAGTTTTAGGGTACGTAGGTATATATGGGTGAAAAGAGTACGTCGGTGGAGCTACGGGGGCCCCACGAGGCAGGGGGGCGCGCCCGGGGGGGTGGGCGCGCCCCCCACCCTCATCTGCACCTTACGTATCTTCTGACGTGGGGTCCAAGTCCATCAGGTGGGTTTCCTTCCAAAAATAACTTCTCCAGTTGATTTCGTTCCGTTTTGACTCCGTCTGATATTCCTTTTCCTCGAAACACTGAAATAGGCATAAACAAAAGAAATCTGGGCTGGGCCTCCGGTTAATAGGTTAGTCCCAAAAGTAATATAAAAGTGGAAAATAAAGCCCAATATTGCCTAAAATAGTAGATAAAGTAGCATGGAGCAATCAAAAATTATAGATACGTTGGAGATGTATCAAGCATCCCCAAGCTTAATTCCTGCTCGTCCTCAAGTAGGTAAATGATAAAAAAGAGAATTTTTGATATGGAGTGATACTTTGGCATAATTTCAATATAAATCTTCTTACTTGTGATATGAATATTCAGATCCGAATGATTTAAGACAAAAGTTCATATTGACACAAAAATAATAGTACTTCAAGCATACTAATCAAAGCAATCATGTCTTCTCAAAATAACATGGCAAAAGAAAGTTCATCCCTACAAAATCATATAGTTAGGCTATGCTTCATTTTCGTCACACAAAGATGTTCCTAACTTCTATACCCCCTATGAAAAGCCAAGCAATTGTTTCATACTCAAATAATCTCAAACTTTTTCAACCTTCACGCAATACATGAGTGCGAGCCATGGATATAGCACTATGGGTGGAATAGAATATGATGATGGGATTGTGTGGAGAAGAGAAAAAAAGAGAAAGTCTCACATTGACGAGGCTAATCAACGGGCTATGGAGATGCCCATCAATTGATGTCAACATGAGGAGTAGGGATTGCCATTCAATGGATGCACTAGAGCTATAAATATATGAAAGCTCTACAAAAGAAAACTAGTGGGTCTGCATCCAACTTGCTTGCTCTCGAAGACCTAGGGCATTTTGAGGAAGCCCATCATTGGAATATACAAGCCAAGTTCTATAATGAAAACTTCCCACTAGTATATGAAAGTGACAAAATGAGAGACTCTCTATCATGAAGATCTTGGTGCTACTTTGAAGCACAAGTGTGGAAAAAGGATAGTAGCATTGTCCCTTCTCTCTTTTTCTCTATTTTTTTGGGCCTTTTTTTTGGCCTTGCTTTTTTTCTTCTTTTTTTATTATTTTTTATTTTTTCGTCCGGAGTCTCATCCCGACTTATGGGGGAATCATAGTCTCCATCATCCTTTCCTCACTTGGGACAATGCTCTAATAATGATGATCATCACACTTTTATTTTTCTTACAACTCAACAATTACAACTCAAACTTAGAACAAAATATGACTCTATATGAATGCCTCGTGGTGTACCAGGATGGTGCAATGAATCAAGAGTGACATGTATGAAAAATAATGCATGGTGGCTTTGCCACAAATACGATGTCAACTACATGATCATGCAATGGCAATATGACAAAAGTAATGTATGTCGTAATAATGATAATGGAAGTTGCATGACAATATATCTCGGAATGGCTATGGTGGCTGTTTTGAGGAAGATATAAGGAGGTTTATGTGTGATAGAGCGTATCATATCACGGGGTTTGGATGCACTGGCTAAGTTTGCACCAACTCTCAAGGTGAGAAAGGGCAATGCACGGCAATCAAGAGGCTAGCAAAGGCGGAAAGGTAAAAGTGCGTATAATCCATGGACTCAACATTAGTCAAAAGAACTCATATACTTATTGCAAAAATTTAGAAGCCATTAAAAATCAAGTACTACACGCATGCTCCTAGGGGGATAGATTGGTAGGAAAAGACCATCGCTCGTCCCCGACCGCCACTCATAAGGATGCACAAGCCAGGTACACTTCATGTTTCAAATTTGTTACACAACTTTAACCATACGTGCATGCTACGTGACTTGCAAACTTCAACACAAGCATTTCTCAAATTCACAATTACTCAACTAGCACGACTTTGATATTATTACCTCCATATCTCAAAACAATTATCAAGCATTAAATTTATCTTAGTATTCAATTCACTCAAAAGAAAGTTTCACATATCTTGAATACCAAATATATTAACATTAAGCAAATTACCATGCTATTAATGACTCTCAAAATAATATAAGTGAAGCATGAGAGTTCAACTATCTCTCCAAAATAAAACTACCACCATGCTCTAAAAGATATAAGTGAAGCACTAGAGCAACAACAAACTACTCTGAAAGATATAAGTGAAGATCAATGAGTAGCTAAATAATTATGCAACTATGCGAGGACTCTCTCTCATTTAATAATTTCAGATCTTGATATTTTATTCAAACAGCAAGCAAATCTAAATAAAATAACAATGCAAGGATAGCACAACTCATGTGAAGAAGCAAAAACTTAGGCTCAACCGATACTAACCGATAGTTGTTGAAGAAGAAAGGTGGGATGCCTACCGGGGCATCCCCAAGCTTAGATGCTTGAGACTTATTGAAATATTATCTTGGGGTGCCTTGGGCATCACCAAGCTTGAACTTTTGTGTCTCCTTAATTCCTCTCATATCATGGTTTATCTTTTTATCGAAAGCTTCATCCACACCAAACTCAACAAGAACTCGTGAGATAGGTTAGTATAAACCAGTGCAAAACCTTATCATTTCCTACTGTAACAAATCACTAAGATTATTATTCAACATTGCATACTAAATTCCTCTGCATATTTAATACTCCTATCCTCAAATAGAACCATTAAACAAGCAAACATATGCAAACAATGCAAACATAACAGCAATCTGCCAAAACAGTATAGTCTGTAAAGAATGCAAGATCCATCATACTTCCCTAACTCCAAAAATTATGAACTAAAATTCCCACTGTAATAAATTTATCATATCTCATTATTCAAAAGGTTTCATCATTATATCATTCTCTGACTTTTCTAAGGAATTTTTGCAACAGCGGTAAACTTTCTGTTTTCAAACAGCAACATGTATACTTGCAAAATAAGCATGGCAAAGGCTATCCTTGACTTTTTATTGAAACTAAAGATGCAAAACACTATTCTAAATAGAAGCTAGCTAATACTAACAAAATAAAATGACGCTCCAAGCAAAACACATATCATGTGGTGAATAAAAATATAGCTCCAAGTAAAGTTACCGATGAATGAAGACGAAAGAGGGGATGCCATCCGGGGCATCCCCAAGCTTAGGCTCTTGTATGTCCTTGAATATTACCTTGGGGTGCCTTTGGCATCCCCAAGCTTAGGCTCTTGCCACTCCTTATTTCATAGTCCATCGAATCTTTACCCAAAACTTGAAAACTTCACAACACAAAACTTAATGTAAAAACTCGTAAGTCCGTTAGCGAAAGAAAACAAAACACCACTTCAAGGTACTGTAATGAACTCATTATTTATTTATATTGGTGTTAAACCTACTGTATTACAACTTCTCTATGGTTTATAAACTATTTTACTAGCCATAGAGTCATCAAAATAAGCAAACAACACAATGAAAACAGAATCTGTCAAAAACAGAACAGTCTGTAGTAATCTGTAACTAACGCAAACTTATGGAACTCCAAAAATTCTAAAATAAATTGTTGGACCTGAGGCATTTGTCTAGTAATCATCTGCAAAAAGAATCAACTAAATATCACTCTGCAGTAAAAAGTTCTAGCTAATCTCGTGAGCGCTAAAGTTTCTGTTTTTACAGCATGATCATAAAGACTTCACCCAAATCTTCCCAAAGGTTCTACTTGGCACAAACACTAATTAAAACATAAAACCACATATAAACAGAAGCTAGATGGATTATTTATTCCTAAACAGAACCAAAACGCAAGAAACTAAAATAAAATTGGGTTGCCTCCCAACAAGCGCTATCGTTTAACGCCCCTAGCTAGGCATGATGATTTCAATGATGCTCACATAAAAGATAAGAATTGAAACATAAAGAGAGAATCATGAAGAATATGGATAGAACATTTAAGCCTAACCCACTTCCTATGCATTGGGATTTTGTGAACAAACAACTTATGGGAACAATAATCAACTTGCATAGGAAGGTAAAACAAGCATAACTTCAAAACTTTAAGCACATAGAGAGGAAACTTGATATTATTGCAATTCCTACAAGCATATATTCCTCCCTCATAATAATTTTCAGTAGCATCATGAATGAATTCAACAATATAACCAGCACCTAAAGCATTCTTTTCATGATCTACTAGCATAGAAATTTTACTACTCTCCACATAAGCAAAATTCTTCTCATCAATAGTAGTGGGAGCAAACTCAACAAAATAGCTATCATGTGATTGAAAATTAAGATCAAGATGACAAGTTTCATGGTTAACATTATTCTTTAAAGCATACATGTCATCACAATAATCATCATAGATAGGAGTCATGCTTTCATCATAATAAATTTGCTCATCAAAGCTTGGGGGACAAAAAATATCATCTTCATCAAACATAGCTTCCCCAAGCTTGTGGCTTTGCATATCATTAGCATCGTGGATATTCAAGGAATTCATACTAACAACATTGCAATCATGCTCATCATTCAAAGATTTAGTGCCAAACATTTTAATGCATTCTTCTTCTAACACTATGGTCATCACCGAGAAGTATCCCGATTATTGTCACTTCGGGGTTGTCGGATCATAACACATAATAGGTGACTATAGACTTGCAAGATAGGATCAAGAACACACATATATTCATGAAAACATAATAGGTTAAGATCTGAAATCATGGCACTCGGGCCCTAGTGACAAGCATTAAGCATAGCAAAGTCATAGCAACATCAATCTCGTAACATAGTGGATACTAGGATTAAACCCTAACAAAACTAACTCGATTACATGACAAATCTCATCCAACCCATCACCGTCCAACAAGCCTACGATGGAATTACTCACGCACGGCGGTGAGCATCATGAAATTGGTGATGGAGGATGGTTGATGATGACGACGGCGACGGATTCCTCTCTCCGGAGCCCCGAACGGACTCCAGATCAGCCCTCCCGAGAGAGATTAGGGCTTGGCGGCGGATCCATATCGTAAATCGCGATGAAACTTTCTCTCGATCTTTTTCTCCCGAAAGCCAATATATGGAGTTGGAGTTGGCGTGAGGGCCACTCAGGGGGCCCACGAGGTAGGGGGCGCGCCAGAGGGAGGGCGCGCCCACCCTCGTGAGCAGGGTGTGGGCCCCCTGGTCTTCATCTTTGGCGAGGATTTTTTATTATTTTTTCTATGGTGTTTCGTGGAGTTTCAGGTCATTCCGAGAACTTTTGTTTTCTGCACATAATACAACATCACGGCAATTCTGCTGAAAACAGCGTCAATCCGGGTTAGTTCCATTCAAATCATACAAGTTAGAGTCCAAAACAAGGGCAAAAGTGTTTGGAAAAGTAGATACGACGGAGACGCATCAACTCCCCCAAGCTTAAACCTTTGCTTGTCCTCAAGCAATTCAGTTGACAAACTGAAAGAGAAAAAGAAAACTTTTACAAACTCTGTTTGCTCTTGTTGTTGTAAACATGAAAAGCCAGCATTCAAGTTTTAGCAAATATTATGAACTAACCATACTCACAATAACACGTAGGTCTCATAATTACTCATATCAACAAAGCATAATCAGCTAGCGAGCCATAATAATAAAACTCGGATGACAACACTTTCTCAAAATAATCATAACATGATATAACAAAATGGTATCTCGCTAGCCCTTTCTGAGACCGCAAAACATAAATGCAGAGCACCTTTAAAGATCAAGGACTGACTAAACATTCTAATTCATGGTAAAAGAGATCCAGTCAAGTCATGCCCAATATAAACCAATTATAATGAATGCAAATGACAGTGTGCTCTCGAGCGGGTGCTTTTTAATAAGAAGGGTGATGACTCAACATAAAAGTAAATGGATAGGCCCTTCGCAGAGGGAAGCAGGGATTTGTAGAGGTGCCAGAGCTCGGTTTTGAAATAGAGATAAATTATACTTTGAGCGGCATACTTTCATTGTCAACATAACAACTAAGAGATGACGATATCTTCCATGCTAAACAGATTATAGGCGGTTCCCAAACAGAATGGTAAAGTTTATACTCCCTTCCTCCACAAGCATCAATCCATGGCTTGCTCGAAACAACGAGTGCCTCCAACATTCAATGGGTCCCAAGGGGAGTTTTGTTTGCAGTTATTTTGATTTAGTTTGCATAAAGCATGGGACTGGGCATCCCAGATACCAGCCATTTTCTCGTGAATGAGGAGTGGAGTCCACTCCTCTTGAGAATAACCCGCCTAACACGGAAGATAAGGGCACCACTAGTTGATATATGAGCTATTCGAGCATGCAAAACAGAATGTTTATTTGAAGGTTTAGAGTTTGGCACATACAAATTTACTTGGAACGGCAGGTAGATACCGCATATAGGAAGGTATAGTGGACTCATATGGAACAACTTTGGGGTTTAAGGATTTTGGATGCACAAGCGATATTCCACTTAGTGCAATGTGAAGGCTAGCAAAAGACTGGGAAGCGACCAACTGAGAGAACGACAACAGTAGTAAACATGCATTAAAATTAATTTACACCGAATACAAGCATGAGTAGTATATAATCCACCATAAACATAAATATCATGAAGGCTATGTTGATTTGATTCAACTACATGCGTGAACATGTGCCAAGTCGAGTCACTCAATTCATTCAAAGGAGGATACCATCCCATTATACCATATCATAATCATTCTAATAGCATGTTGGCACACAAGGTAAACCATTATAACTCATAGCTAATCAAGCATGGCACAAGCAACTATAATCTCTAAATGTCATTGCAAATATGTTTACTTCATAATAGCTAAATCAGGAACGATGAATCATCATATTTACAAAAACAAGAGAGGTCGAGTTCATACCAGCTTTTCTCATCCCAATAGGTCCATCATATATCATCATTATTGCCTTTCACTTGCATGACCGAACGGTGTGTATAATAATAAGAGTCTTGGCGTGCATTGGACTAAGTTTGGAATCGCAAGCATTCAACTCAAGAGAGAAGACAAGTAATATGGGCTCTAAGTTAAATAAACGTTCATGCATATGAGAGCCACTAAGCATTTTCAATATGGTCTTCTCGACCCCCAAAGAAAGGAAAAGAAAAATAAAAACTATTTACACGGGAAAGCTCCCAACAAGTAAAAAGAAGAATGGGAAATATTTTTGGGTTTTCTTTTTAATTCTACTACAAGCATGGAAACTAGACTAACTATTATTTTTGTTTTTTCTCAAGGTTTATCAAACACACAAGAAGAAAGCTAGAAAAAGAAATTTAAACTAACATGGATATTACAGTGAAAGAGTATGAGCACCGACATCTAGCAATGAGTGTGTGTGAGCATAAATGTAATGTCGGTGAGAAATACGATTCCCCCAAGCTTAGGCTTTTGGCCTAAGCTGGTCTATTGCCGAGGATAGCCCGGCCGATACCCGTAGGTGTAGCTGGGTCAGATCATGACAGCACGATCGTGCATCTGAGCTGCAGCGTGGCGTCGAGCTACCTCTGCTCTCCTCTCGTACTCATCTGCCTCCTCTCGTACTCATCTGCCTCCTCTCTGGTAATAATATATCTTCCTCTCGTCTAAAAATCAAAGAAGGCAGGAGCAGGAAGAGTAATATGGACAACATGTCGTTTGTTAAAGATTAGTCGATACTGGAAAGGTGGTCCAGTCCTCTCAACGAACTGGTGGGAAAACATAGAATCAAGATCTAAATAAGAAGGGGGTAACTCCATATCACCCTCAGGAATGTCTACATCAAGAAAATTAGCTAAGCGGGTTGCATAAATTCCTCCAAAGAAATCTCCGTTATGTCTATTATGATGCAACCTACGAGCTACAATGTCTCCCATATGATAAGATTGGTCCCCTAACACAGCACTTCTGAGAATGCTGAGATCAGGGGCACACATGTGACATGCTTCATCCTTAGCATTTATGCATCTACCAATGAAGAGAGCAAAATAATGTATAGAAGGAAAGTAAATGCTCCCTATAGTGGCCTGTGCTATATCTCTAGATTCCCCCACAGTTATTCTAGCAAGAAAGTCTCTATATTCAGATTTAGGGGGATCCCTGATACTACCCCAAGATGGAAGTTTGCATGCAAGAGTGAAATCCTCTGAGTCCATGGTATAAGATTTGTCATAAAGGTCAAACATGGTGAAGGAGAATTACGCGAAGATGAAAACTCAAACCTCCCCACAAATGAACTTGTGAGATCACGATACTGGGGGCATTTATCAGCTTCAAAGTCCTCAAGACCGGCATTACGCAAATATGCGTAGAATTCTTCTTTAATTCCCACTTGATTCATAAAATTTTCGAAGGCCATTCACATGGCCTCACGAGAGCGTCTCTTGGTGGTTCCTCGTCACCATCACGCATTGCAAGCCTGGGACCTTGCTTCCTTGAAGAACCACCTTGGAACATCTTCCTAAGCATATTGTTTTCTCTGAAAAATAATTCTGAAATTTTTAGTAACTTCAAACAAAAGTGAACCAACTTCAATAAAACTGATAGTAACTACTCATACAAGTGCCTAGAGCATATATCAAGCATTAGAACTACTTGGAACCATATATATTTGACATGCAAGCTCAAGAACATGGTAACCTATGCAGCACAAATTTGCAATGAATAAAGCACTGGAACAAAAACTAATTGGACCAATGGAGGAGTCACATACCAAGGAACAATCTCCCCAAGCAGTTTTGCGAGAGGTGCTTTGAGCAAGGAGATCGAAAATCGCAGCAAAAGTGGCTGGAACACGAGCTTGAGTTGGTTTTTCGGGTTTGTGTGAGGCAGAGGAAGAAGATGGGTGCAGGGATAAGTGGAGGAGGGCCACCCTGGGCCCAACGTATCATCTCTCAACATGCAACAAAGAGTCACTCCAAAGTCACTAATAGCGGAGAACAAACGAAGAGATTATGGTAGGGTACGAAACCACCTCAAATTTATTCTTTCCAATCAATCCGTTGGGCTATTCCTATAAGTGTCACAAACAGCCCTAGAGTCTGTACTAGAATAACACCTTACGATACAAATCAACCAAAACCCTAATGTCACCTAGATACTCCAATGTCACCTCAAGTATCCATGGGCATGATTATACGATATGCATCACACAATCTCAATTCATCTATTCAAACCAACACATAGAACCTCAAAGAGTGCCCCAAAGTTTCTACCGGAGAATCACGATGAAAACGTGTGCCAAGCCTTATGCATAGGTTCATGGAACCCGCAAGTTGATCACCAAAACATACATCAAGTGAATCACGTGATATCCCATTGTCACCACAAATACGCACGACAAGACATACATCAAGTGTTCTCAAATCTTTAAAGACTCAATCAGATAAGATTACTTCAAGGGGAAAACTCAATTCATTACAAGAGAGTAGAGGGGGAGAAGAAACATAAGATCCAACTATAATAGCAAAGCTCGCGATACATCAAGATCGTGCCAAATCAAGAACACGAGAGAGAGAGAGATCAAACACATAGCTACTGGTATATACCCTCAGCCCCGAGAGTGAACTACTCCCTCCTCGTCATGGAGAGCGCCGGGATGATGAAGATGGCCACAGGTAAGGGTTCCCCCCTCCGGCAGGGTGCCGGAACAAGGTCCCGATTTGTATTTGGTGGCTCTGGAGGTTTTGCGACGGCGGAACTCCCGATCTAATCTCAGTTCTGGAAGTTTTAGGGTACGTGGAGTTATATAGGCGGAAGAAGCACGTCAGGGGAGCCACGAGGGCCCCACGATGTAGGGGGCGTGCCCTAGGGGGGTGGGCGCGCCCCCCACCCTCATGGCTTCCTCGTTCCTTCCTTGACGTGGGGTCCAAGTCCATCGGGTGGCTTTCGTTCCAAAAATAACTTCTCTAGTTGATTTCGTTCCGTTTCGACTCCGTCTGATATTCCTTTTCTTCAAAACACTGAAATAGGCAAAAACAACAAATCTGGGCTGGGCCTCCGGTTAATAGGTTAGTCCCAAAAGTAATATAAAAGTGGAAAATAAAGCCCAATATTGCCCAAAACAGTAGATAATATAGCATGGAGCAATCAAAAATTATAGATATGTTGGAGACGCATCACGTCGCCACTCGGTTGGTCACCTCATCACCACTCGGTCGCCCCGCGCGTCGCCATCGGTTGGTCACCTCATAACCAGTCGGCCGCCCCGCGCGTCGCCATCGGTTGGTCACCTCATCACCACTCGGCCGCCCCACGCGTCGCCATCGGTTGGTCAGCTCATAACCACTCGGCCGCCCAGCGTCGCCACTCGGTTGGTCACCTCATAACCACTTGGCCGCCTGGCCGCCACTCGGTTGGTCACCTCATAACCACTCGGCCGCCCGTGCGCCGCCATCGGTTGGTCACCTCATCACCACTCGGCCGCCCAGCTGTCGCCACTCGGTTGGTCACCTCATAACCACTCGGCCGCCCCGCGCGTCGCTATTCGGTTGGCCGCCTCATCACCACTCGACCACTCGCGCACCTTCAGACAGCTAAGTCATTTTACATGCACTACATTCTATTATTTCCGAGTTCCCAAGTATCCTGTTATTCACACATCATATTCACTAGGAGGCCACGCCACCAAGTGTACCTCTACGCTCGACTGCTTATTTTCATCTGAGTCCAATTTTCATTTTTTTGCATACATCATTCACGAACACCATGTGTTCTTCATTCCGGGTTTGCATCGGCCCTCCGGGGCTGCAGCTCAGTCGAAACACTACACTTCTGTTTTATTTGAGCCAGCACTTTGACAAGTTCGAACGGATCCTTCGCTCTTTCAGAATCTTGCTGGTTAACCAGCAAGCCCCTTGCACTTCCAGCGGGTGTGTATGGGTGTTATTCACACAATTTATTTCAGCACATATCGAATTTCCTCGAGAAATTATTTCGTTGGCTTGTGCCATTTTTTACAAAATTTACGCGATCACTCGACGGCCCTGTGCGACAACTTCATCGCTGCTCGTACTCGGTCACCATACCGGTCCCAGCGCACCACAACATCGACCTTGTCGCTCTGTTGACTTCAAACACATCTGGCCAACCCCTCTGTGGAATCCTCTTCATCGTATCAATGATATAGACCTCTTCAGGCATGAGACAGATAAGGCCCTTTTGTAATCAAACTAGATCATGATGGCGCGCGTTGCCGCACCCCTCTATTTCTCTGACAGAATAATAGAAGTTCTATAAATTTTGACTACATTATGAAGCATGACTAACCAATATAATGGAAAGTAACCGAAAAATAATCTGGTGACAAATGAAGGTTTTGCACCCCATGTTTGGTTCCATTTACATGGGACATTCAATATGGATCAGTAAATGAAACAAAAAATCAATTAGAGTATTTTAAGTATAAAATCTGAAATAAATTAAGGAACATCCGAGAGTTTCACATATCAAGGTAAGTGCAAGGAAAAAAATACGTCCAGAATGTTGCTTACAAAAGAAAACCAGAGGTGCCACAAGGATGACAATTATGGGCTTAGATATATCAGCTAAAATGTTATTCAACATCATAATATATGTACACTTGTCTGCAAATGAGAGAAAACTAAAACATGTTCATACAGATTACTAAATAAATCTGCTTAGCTGAATCAAAATTTCTTCTACAAAAACAATATCAAGCATGGACGAATCAACTAAAGAGATCTGACACATAAGACAACACAGACAGCTAGACAAATGCTTTTTAAGATGGACTGCTAGAAGACATCTTTGATGGCAATTTTAAGATTCCTCATGCAATGCACCTTCTCTTGAGAGGTTATTTGGATACTCCCATGCTTTTCTATCTATACCTGCTTTCTTCATATTTCTATCTATTCATGCTTTCTTCATATTAGCTTGATCAGATCACACCGTAATTTTCCTCGATATTGTTTACTTTGTTTTTTCCTCAGATATCCTCATGCATCTGCAGAAACAAGTTGGATTTAGCTTTAGTGACAACTTCAAATATTTTGCACATGTTATAGACTCAGGTAAACTTCATTCATTCTAATCGATAGATGCAGACTTGCTTATACCAGGCAATCAACCAACAAGACTTGCTTCACCTACAACAAAATTAGGGAGCTCACCACTATATCAATTCCCATTATTCTTCATTTGATTGCATCAAAAATAGGACAACCAACTCAGGTTGCCAAAATGTAATAACTCAAAATACCAGACTCTCACAAACCCAGCAAAAACCATAATCACCCACATTTCCATCATGCATTTTTGGATTGAGCAAAGTGATGTGTGCAGAATATAAATTAGTACACATGTAAGTAGTCACAAATATCACAATGTCAAGCAATAGGGCAACCAATGAAGCACGTGTCAAATTCCTTGAGAAGGACTTTGAAAGAACATGAAACTTCAGTTGACAATTTTAATTATTTGGAGTATGCTAGTTACGTAAAATGCCCGATTCAGCCAATACAGACTTTTGATGCTATTGGAGGATCTCGATAAGGATTATAGAAAAGCGCTAATTTTATACGAAATTCCTTCGGTGCTATTAAGAAATTTAGGAACTTCTTTTAGAAGACACCGGGAAACTAATGTTACCTAAAATACAGAATACCATCTGCCACCTTTGATAGTGTCCGTATTTGAGCCAAATCATAGTATAGCGGCTTCCCTATCAAGAAAAAGAGAGTTCTTCAATCAATCAATTGCAATAGAACTACTACAAAGAATACTGTTAACGAACGGATCACAGAATTTGAGGTTCCTCTGGAAAAATAATTCAACAAATTAGTACTATATATTTCTTGTACTTCTACATCTCTCAGCAGATATAAGTGGACCTCTCCTTTATTTCTTGTGTGTTCGTTGTTGCATATGCGCAATACTTAATTTGTTATTGCTAGAACAATCATACGCCCAACTACTGAAAAGAGCAGAGCACATCAGGCAGAGAAGGACGCCTTTCCTAGTGAAGAGATGGAGAAAACCTAGGGGAGCAACGGGCACATGCCACACACACGAGGATGATTTCACTACCGATCTGAATCGGTGCAGCATCGGTTGTTTGACAGATGCGCTACCTGTTTCACTCGGTCATCGCCGGATTTACCCCAGCGCTTGCGGGAGAAGAGAGGGAAGTGGAGGGGCCAAACGAGAGTGTGGATGTCCTAGATCTGTAGCAAGGTTGAAGATGGATGGGCAACCTGGTGAAGAGCAATGGCTATGGAGGTGCTATTTTCATCAGAGGAAGAAGGGGAGGATCCACTGGGATGGATGGGACGTGGGACGGTAGCGGCGCAGTGCTGACGAACAAGTCGCTAGGTCTAGGGTACGGCTGGATGAGAAAAGAGAAGGATGAGCGGGTTGTGACTGGACCTTTCGATCTCTGCGGCCCAGTTGCGGAGAGAAATCGGGGCTCATTCTCATGGAGCAGCGCCCTGAAATGACACGAGAGCGTGCATGACTTGCGATCCTGCGCGTACGTACATCCATCCGACGGGGGAGAGCTCTAAATCGCCGTGGAGGCTCCCAGCTCGCCCCATTATACTGTTTCTCAATTTCACACTTCACTCTTTTGCGAGTTTGCTTCTTTCGAGCATCACTCGTAAGCTTCTCCTAATATTTACCCGAGTCCGACTCGATGAATAGCAAATCATCCATTCAAAACTATATTTCTCGTATTCCAACATGTCCGTTGTCGAAGCCTTTAGTACGCTCGGGGGCTACGCCGCACTCGGGGGCTGCATCTCATTTGGAATGACACTCTCCTGAGTGGTCGAGTACTTCATCACCAGTCAGATCCTTCACTTCTACAAGTACATTCGATCCGCCACTTTGACAAGTTTTATAATCACCCAGACGCTCTGCACGCCATTTTCATTCCTACTCAGACTCAGTTGTCATGCCGGTCTTGTTGTGTCGCACAAACACTACAACGACCTCGTCGCTACATTAGCTTTGAAAGCATCTGGCTAACTCCTTCGAAGACCATTTCAGCCACTTGGCTGGACACGCAATATGTCACTCGACCACCCCGCACATCACCACTTGGCTGGACACGTGGTCCTTCACTCGGCCACCTCGCGCATCCTCACTCGGCCGCCCCTCGCATTGCCACTCAGTTGTGCACGTCTTCATCATTCGGCCACCTCGCACATCATGACTCGGTCGCCCCGCGCGTCGCCACTCGGTTGGGCATGTCTTAACCACTCGGTGCTCCGCACGTTGCCACTCGGTTGTGCATGTCTTCACCACTCGGCCTCCCCGCGCATCGTCACTCGGTTGTACACATCATCGCCCCTCTGTCGCCTCACGCGTCACCCCCAACACAGGAACGACTAAGTTACTTAATGATCAAACCTCATATCACACTCTGTAGCAAGCTTACCTCTTTCGAGCATCACTCAGGGGCTACGCACAGCCGTTGGCCATGCCGCCCTCAGGGGTTACGCCCATTCAATCAACCCATTGATCACATCAGGAATATCTTTCTGACCAGACATACAAGTGCCACCAAATTTTTCCTTGCAGTCAACATACCCCGATCAGTCGGGAAGCGCGTCCACTCGGACAAATACCCCTTTCATACAAAAGGGTGAAAATGAAGCTCCTCTACGGATAAAATGTACTCTTACAAATACCCCTTTCACGCAAAATCTAACGGTCAATATAAGAAGTACTACTGGAACGATTACTCCCTGGAGTGTCCAGCTTTTTTCTACAGTCAACAGTTTCAAAGCCGAATACATTCACCGTGCCAAGAGCACGAAGATTCACCTGCTTGACCGAGTTCCAGGCTGAATTTATTCCGTGCCGAGTGCACGAAGATCAGGCCGACTGACTCAGCTCCAGGCTGAGCTTATTTACCATGTCAAGCGTCGGAAGATGCATCCGATTGATTCAATTTCAGACTAAAAGATATTTACCGTGTCAACTGCATGGAGGTTTATTAGGAGACTTAAACCCTCTGCCCGACTCATCTTGTCCGATAGAAGCTCGGGGACTACACCCAGTGGGTGCACTCAGTGCGCCCCCACTGGAAGAGAACTCAGAAAGAAACATTTTGCTCGAAGCAAAACCAGCGCCAGAATTACTCGACCTCCGTGTCAGAGAAGAACAAGTTCGATCAGTACTAGCTAAGAAGATTTTTAGTTCTCTCAGACCCCGACCGCCTTGCGCAATGACGGCGGTCTCGGAGACTACACCCAGTGGGTGCACTCAGCGTGCCCCCACTGGAGTAATCTCCACTCGGTATGGCCTGACCAGTCCAAGTGATGAACAACAACAAAAAAGACAGGCTCTAAGACTCCCGCCGACTGTTGGTATCCACTCGGAACGGTCCGCCCGGTCCGAGTGACGGCCAAACAACAACAAAAAGATAGGCTCCAAGACTCCCGCTGACTGCCCGCAATGACGGCGATCTCGGGATTACACCCAGTGGGTGCACTCAGCGTGCCCCCCACTGGAATGGTATCCACTGAACGGTCCGCCCGTCCGAGTGACGGCCAAACAACAAAAAGACATATTCTGTGCGTGAAGAAATTCCGAGTAATCAGTTACTCGATGCAGGACCAGCTCCAAATCACTCCAAAAAAATTGCTATAAGGTGAGTTCAACGCTCCTCCGCGGACCCGTTTGAGCTCATTTCACTCGGACACCATGCATTCCGGAATCCGTCAAGGCAACACGCGGAGATAAGACCGATGGGTGACCAGAGGAAGTTCATAAGTGCCTCCGTAGCACTCGACTCATATGAGAATTCACCTCGACTCAACCCACTCAACCTCGACCGATTCGGGGGCTAATGACGAGGACATGTATTAGGGGTAGGGTAACAGGCCTGACCTAAAGACCCTACCCATGGACACCGTACACTTTGTACTGGGTCCCTAGGCCAGATCGCCGTCCAGATGTACCGCATCTTGAAAGTCGCTCGAACGACAATGACCACTCGGAGCACGGCACTCCACTCGATGAACTCATTCCACTCGGCCGTGTAACTCACTCAGATATGCGAAGACCAATAGTCAGCATGACAGCTTTGTAGTGGGCAGGCATTATGGCATTGATGCTCCACTTTGTAACATATGAGGTGAGGGGGTGGCGCACTCTATATAAGCCACCCCCACCACTAGACTAGGGGCTTTTTTGCCACTCTCTCTCTAGTCTCAGGACTTAGCTCAGGCATGGGGATCTGTTCCTCTCTCTCGCATACATTGTAATCTCCGAATATATACAGACAAAAGAAAGCCTCTCCGGAGCACGAGACGTAGGGTTGTTATCTCCACCGCGAGAGGCCCGAACTCGCTAAAACCACCGTGTTACCCATATGCATATCGATAGATCATGCTCCGTTACCCTATACCTTATTATTGTCGGAATCGTTCCCACGACAGTTCTGTATTCCTAGTCGTGCCTCTAAGACTAGCTCAAGTGTTGCTCTATGATTATGTTTTCCCAATCATGGGCATGTCAATGCCAGCAACTTTGAGGGCACAATGTTAGAAGAACATTTGTGTTGAATCAACCCGTTTTGATGTTATGCTATGAGATACATTCGTCACAAGTTAATGGTTAATAACACAGAGATGGTTAACATTTGCATGATTCCTCATACCATGAGAGTATCGAGTTTCTTCATGCTTGATGCATGAACTTTGGGGTTTGTTAAACGTCATCCGCAACTGGATGACTATTACGGCGGCTTGTGGGTTCATGGGAAAGTATGTCAAGTAACTTGATAGCTCAAGATTGAGATTTGCTCCTCCGACGATGGAGAGATATCTCTCGGCCCTCTCGGTGTTATGGTATCCATCATCATCTAGCCAGACATAGTGTGATATGATCACAGGGATGCCGGAACACGAAAACGAGAAAAGAGAACAAAACCGTAACGAGGTAACTAGCATAATGGACAAGTTGTTGATCCACGGGGATGCAAGTAAATCTCACCTCGGGTGTTTGTAATATATCGTGAAGCAACAGGAATAGCACATGGCAACTGGAGGTTCACTCGAATATTTATTCTTGTGGGTATAGGGGTCAATATGGGTGTCCACGGCTCCGATGTTGATCATTGATCGGAAAGAGTTCCGGTCATGTCTATACTTCACCGAACCTATAGGGTCACACACTAAAGGTTCATCTATCTGCTGAATACTAGACAAGGAGTCTGAGAGAAAATCACCGGAAATGTTTCGGACGCAGCGGATACCTTCCAGAGAGGACACCGGAATAGTTTCAGTAAAACTGAAAAGTTGTTTCAGGGGATACCATTAAGTCAAATTGGTTTCGATACACGCCTAATAATTCTTGGAGGGTTCCAGAATCATTCTGGAAACTTTTGGGAATTTTTGGAGATAAAAAACCGGAAATGTTCTGGAGCTGTCGGGACCGGTTTGGTTGCTTTTCGTAGATGAAATTCACAAATCTGAAATTGTTTGGTTGCTTTGCCCCAAAAGATCTAGGGATGATTGGGGGGTCCCACTGTTGGGGAACGTAGCAATTCAAAAAAATTCCTACGATCACGCAAGATCTATCTAGGAGATGCATAGCAACGAGACAGGAGAGTGTGTCCATGTACCTTTGTAGACCGAAAGCGGAAGCGTTATGTTAACGCGGTTGATGTAGTTGAACGTCTTCACGATCCAACCGATCCAAGTACCGAACGTACGGCACCTCCGTATTCAGCACACGTTCAGCTCGATGACGTCCCTCGAGCTCTTGATCTAGTAGAGGGTCGAGAGAGAGTTCCGTCAGCACGACGGTGTGCTGACGGTGTTGGTGATGTGATCCGCACAGGGCTTCGCCTAAGCACTACGACGCTATGACTGGAGGAGTAAACTGTGGAGGGGGGGAACCGCACACGGCTAAGAAACAACTGTTGTGCCTTTGGGGTGCCCCCTGCCCACGTATATAAAGGAGGGGGGAGGAGGAGGCCGGCCCAAGGGGGTGCGCCAAGAGGGGGGAGTCCTACTAGGACTCCGTTCCTAGTAGGATTCGCCCCCCCCCCCCTTTCCTTCCAACGGAGAGGGGGAAAGGGGAAAGGAGGGAGAAGGAGAAGGAAAGAGAGGGGCCGCGCCCCCCTCCCCTTGTCCAATTCGGATTGGGTAAGGGGGGCGTGCGCCACCTCCCGTGGCCTGCCTCCTCTCCTCCACTATGGCCCATTAGGCCCATTAACTTTCCCGGGGGGTTCCGGTAACCTCCCGGTACTCCAAAAAATCCCTGATCTTCTTTGGAACCATTCCGGTGTCCGTATGTAACCTTCCAATATATGAATATTTACCTCTCGAACATTTCGAGACTCCTCATCATGTCTGTAATCTCATCCAAAACTCCGAACAAACTTCGGTCACAAAAACACATAACTCATAATACAAATCGTCATCGAACGTTAAGCGTGCGGACCCTACGGGTTTGAGAACTATGTAGACATGACCGAGACACATCTCCGTTCAATAGCGAATAGCGGAACCTGGATGCTCATATTGGTCCTACATATTCTATGAAGATCTTTATCGGTCAAACCGCATAACAACATACGTCATTCCCTTTGTCATCGATATGTTACTTGCCCGAGATTCGATCGTCGGTATCATCATACCTAGTTCAATCTCGTTACCGGCAAGTCTCTTTACTCGTTCTGTAATGCATCATCCCGTAACTAACTCATTAGTCACATTTCTTGCAAGGCTTATAGTGATGTGCATTACCGAGAGGGCTCAGAGATACCTCTCCAATACACGGAGAGACAAATCCTAATCTCGATCTATGCCAACTCAACAAACACCTTCGGAGACACCTGTAGAGCATCTTTATAATCACTCACTTACGTTGTGACGTTTGATAGCACACAAAGTGTTCCTCCGGTATTCGGGAGTTGCATAATCTCATAGTCAGAGGAATATTTATAAGTCATGAAGAAAGAAATAGCAATAAAAGTAAACAATCATTATGCTAAGCTAACGGATGGGTCTTTTCCATCGCATCATTCTCTAATGATGTGATCTTGTTGATCAAATGACAACACATGTCTATGGTCAGGAAACTTAACCATCTTTGATTAACGAGCTAGTCAAGTAGAGGCATACTAGGGACACTCTGTTTGTCTATGTATTCACACATGTACTAAGTTTCCGGTTAGTACAATTCTAGCATGAATAATAAACATTTATCATGATATAAGGAAATATAAATAACAACTTTATTATTGCCTCTAGGCCATATTTCCTTCACCCACTAGGGTTTTGGACGTCCAAGAGGGGCTGCTCCATGGAGCCCCACTTGCTTCCCCATAATGCCCTTTATGCGTGACATAAAACAAGGGTATTTTTGGTTTCCCATGTCCCACCCTTCCCCTTGGGTTTTCCTATAAAAAGAGGTGGAGATGCACTCTCCACACTCACTCTTTCTCAAGCGCCATTGCAATGATCTGGCTTCTCTCTCCCTCCCCGCGAAATAGTTTCGTAGAGCCGAAAGGTTGTCTGGGTTTCGGTGGGAACTAGTTCTAGACGGCGAAGCCCTGCCGGATAGATGACACCGTATGTGTGCAACTCTATAGAGAGATCGTAGTTTCGGTCTTAGTTCGAGAGTGCCTCCCAAAGGGCTGACCGTGTGACCGTCCGTGTTTCGAAGGTCCTCCCGAAGGGATGTCCGCAACACCATCCGGGGGACTGTCCGACCACCTCCCGGAGGGCTGTCCGAGGGGTAGACGAGGGTATACATCCTCACGGTTGGGAGGTTGTAAATCCTAGCTGCGGGGATCTGCACCGCCGATCGTCATCGACTCTACTTCCGCTGCGCTACGAGTCGGTAACGAAAAGATCAAACCTTGTATGGAGTCTCCATAGTGGTCCTAGGCTGGTGCGTAAGTCGGAATTTTTTTTCTTCTGCTGCGTTACCCTACATTACCATCATATGCAGGCAGATCGAAGGACGGATGCTTCAAATATCTAAAGGACAGAATATGGAAGCGTGTTCAGGGTTGGATGGAGAAATGTCTGTCCACAGGTGGAAAGGAGGTACTCGTAAACTCTGTGGCACAATCGATGCCTACTTATTGAATGTCCTAATTTAAGTTGCCACAGGGTCTTTGCAAACATATTAATGGACTCATTCGTAGGTTCTGGTGGGGTTGTAAGGATGGACAAAGGAAACCTGCTTGGGTGTCATGGGAAACAATGTCATTGCCCAAATATATGGGAGGCTTGGGATTTCGAGATATAGAGTTGTTTAACTTGGCGTTGTTGGCCCGACGGGTATGGAGGTTGATGCGGGAGCCAGAATCACTTAGTGCTCGAATCCTTAATGCTTGCTATTATCCAAACTATCATTTAGTTTATGCTACTTTGTCTCAACCCCCTCTCAGGTATGGCGTGCAATTATGGAGGGAAAGGAAGTTCTTGCTCTAGGGCTTATTAAAAGAATAGGCAATGGTAATGGGACAAATATATGGCAAGACAATTGGATGCCAAGGGACTACAAACTCAGGCCAATATATCCGAGGTCTGAGAGCCCGCCTGTACTTGTTTCAGAACTTATCGATCCAGTTAACAGAACCTGGGACAAGCAACGGCTTGAGGATCACTTGATCACTCCTGATGTGGATATAAACATTCCACTCAGCTCTCAGGTCCAGGAGGATTTCTGGGCTTGGCATTATGAAAAGCGGGGCGTGTTTTCAGTCAGATCAACATATATGATGTTAACTGCACTCAGAGCACAACGAGAGGATTGGCTCAAACACCGAAAAGGCCAATCCAATGTTTCACCAAACAAAAAGTCTCGGACAGATGTGAAAATCCCTTCAAATTTGAGAGTATTTGTATGGAGGTTGACTCATACATCCCTTCCTACGGGGTCGGTTAGATGCTCAAGGAACATGGCAACGTTTGAAAAATGTTCGATATGTGGTGCATCGGAAGATACTGAAGGAAATATGCCCTAGAGGCAATAGTAAAGTTATTATTTATTTACTTATTTCATGATAAATGTTTATTATTCATGCTAGAATTGTATTAACCGGAAACTTAGTACATGTGTGAATACATAGGCAAAACATAAGTGTCCCTAGCATGTCTGTACTTGACTAGCTCGTTTATCAAAGATGGTTATGTTTCCTAATCATAGACATGTGTTGTCATTTGATGAAAGGGATCACATCATTAGGAGAATGATGTGATGGACAAGACCCATTCGTTAGCTTAGCATTATGATCGTTACAGTTTCATTGCTACTGCTTTCTTCATGACTTATACATGTTCCTCAGACTATGAGATTATGCAACTCCCGAATAACGGAGGAACACTTTGTGTGCTATCAAACGTCACAACGTAAATGGGTGATTATAAAGATGCTCTACAGGTGTCTCCGAAAGTATTTGTTGGGTTGGCATAGACCGAGATTAGGATTTGTCAGTTTCGGAGAGGTATCTCTGGGCCCTCTCGGTAATGCTCATCATTATAAGCCTTGCAAGCAATATGACTAATGAGTTAGTTGCGGGATGAAGTATTACGGAACGAGTAAAGATACTTGCCGAGAATGAGATTGAACTAGGTATGATGATACTGATGATTGAATCTCGGGCAAGTAACATATCGATGACAAAGGGAACAACGTATGTTGTTATGCGGTTTGACCAATAAAGATCTTCGTACAATATGTAGGAGCCAATATGAGCATCCAGGTTCCGCTATTGGTTATTGACCGCATATGTGTCTCGGTCATGTCTACATAGTTCTTGAACCCATAGGATCCGCACGCTTAACATTCAATGATGATTTGTATTATGAGTTATGTGTTTTGATGACCGAAGTTTGTTCGGAGTCCCGGATGAGATCACGGACGTGACGAGGAGTCTCGAAATGGTCGAGACATAAAGATTGATATACTGGACGATGTTATTCGGACACCGGATGAGTTCGGAGAGGTACCGAATAATTGTCGGAGTGCCGGAGGGTTATCGGAACCCCCCGGGGGAACTAATGGGCCTCAATGGGCCTTAGTGGGAAGAGAGGAAGGGCCAAGAGGGTCTGGCCGTGCGCCCCCCTCATTGGGTCCGAATTGGACTAGGGGAAGGGGGCGGCGCCCCCCTTTCCTTCCCTTCCCCCTCTTCCTTCCTTCTTCCCCCTCTTCCTTAGGTGGAAACCTACTAGGACTTGGAGTCCTAGTAGGATTCCCCTCTCCTGGCGCGCCCTAGGAGGGCCGGCCGGCCTCCCCTCCCCTCCTTTATATACGGGGGCAGGGGGCACCCTAGAACACACAAGTTTCTCTTAACCGTGTGCGGTGCCCCCCTCCACAGTTACACAGCTCGATCATATCGCTATAGTGCTTAGGCGAAGCCCTGCGCCGGTAACATCATCATCACCGTCGCCACGCCGTCATGCTGACGGACCTCACCCTCGTCCTCAACTGGATCAAGAGCACGAGGGACGTCATCGAGCTGAAAGCGGAGGTACTATACGTTCGGTACTTGGATCGATTGGATCACGAAGAAGTTCGACTACATCAACCGCGTTACTAAACGCTTCTGCTTTCGGTCTACGAGGGTACTTGGACACACTCTCCCCTCTCGTTGCTATGCATCTCCTACATAGATCTTGCGTGATCGTAGGATTTTTTTTGAAATTACTGCGTTTCCCAACAGATACGTGGCGCCATTCCCTGATAAACTGTCGCATGGCGAGATGTACATGGGCGTTAGGTAATGAGGAGCCTCTTGAGCATGTGACATCGAACAATACTGAAGATGCTCGGTTGTTCAAAAAAACTTCACAACATGATCTAGCTTGGGTTTTGGTGACTTTCTGGACCATTTGGTGGGCTAGAAGGAGGGCCATTCATACAATAAGTTCCAGAGTCCGATCACGATATGGTGTTTTATCAACAGATACCTTCAAGACCCGAAGATTGCTTCAGCGCGACAACCAAATTTTCCAAAAGTGCGGCCTGCCCGTAGTGAGAGGACGTAGATTCCACCAACAGGAAGTGGAACATATGCGAAGCTAAACGTTGATGGGGGCCTTTCGCGTCAAGGTGATCGGGGTGCAGCAGCAGTGGTGTGCACAGATCATACATGACTCTTCCTTGGTGCTTCGACTACTGTTTTTGATGGCCTGGTGGATGCAGCATCATTGGAGGCACATGCGTGTAATGAGGCTTTGGCATTAGCTAAGGACCTTAATATCCAAAGAATGATCATTGCCTCAGACTGTCCGGAGGTAGTGACGAATATCAACAGAGGGGCTGCAACAGTTTATGAGAGGGTGATCAACGAGATTGAGCATAGGAGGAGAGACTTCATCGAGGTTACTTTTAAATTCGAGCATAGGGATTGTAATTTTGAAGCTCATGATTTAGTTAAGACAACTGTTTCTCTTCCATTGGTCGCTACATGTGGCTAGGTTTCATTCCAGACATTATTTATATTTCGAACGTCGTTGAATTCTAATAAACACCCTGGTTCACCTAAAAAAACTTACGAAAGGAATCTACCATACATGCATGGATGCATGACCTTAACCAAGCTTACCGGGAACAGTTTTTTAGACGTGAGAAGCATGTAGAGCAACACAGTGATTATGGTTAGAGGTGTGGGAGCGTATGTTTTTTGTCCCCATCGTATCAAAGGGATGCTGGTGATGTTTAATCCCTGACTTTTAACAATTTTTTTTTTTGAGAATCTCTGGCTTTTAGGCCCTGTTCGAATCTCAGGAATATAAAATGTAGGAATGTAAGAAAATGTATAGGGATAGCAAAGGAACGCAGATGCAAAACAAAGGATCCGAAAACCTACATACTGTTGTACCTGATGTAGGGACGGTGCATTCGTTTGGTTACAAAAGAAACAGAGGAATACATACTGTTGCACCTGATGCAAATCGTGATTTCAAGAATATTTTATTTGGCCACAGCGGATGCAACCTCGATTGGACACACAACATTGTACTCCCCCCGTTCTTAAATAATTGTCTTTCTAACCATCTCAAATGAACTACAATATATGGATGTATGTAAACATATTTTAGAGTGTAGATTCACTCATTTTGCTCTGTATGTAATCACTTGTTGAAATCTCTAGAAAGACAATTATTTGAAAACGGAGGGAGTATTATTTTATTTGCATGCAAACCAACAGCCTGCCCCACATCATGACCTCTCCTCGGTCTTCCGCCCAGAAAATGAGAACTGAGTGGATGTTTACAATCCTCGGGATTTGGCACTGTGGGAGAAGATTTCCCTTGGAACACTGTAGTCATTTCCTACATTCCGAACGCCAGGAAGGGAAGAATTCCTACATGAACAGTGTTCCTCTAAAATTCCAGCAGAATTCCTATGAACCGAACGCAGCCTTAACAGCAAGTATATCATCTTGGCCGCAAAATTTGCAAAACAAGCAGAGGATATGCGGGCCATCAGGTTGAAAAAAAATACAGCAGGACAGAAGGCCCAGCCCAGCAAAATAAAAGCCGGATGAAAAAGGAAATCGTCGACAGCAGGGATCGAACCTGCGCGGGCGTAGCCCAACAGATTTCAAGTCTGTCTCCTTAACCACTCGGACATATCGACTTGTTGTTTCTACTTTCTTCTGTAATCTATATGTACCTACTGAGACTACAGACATTCCTTTTTCACAAAAGAACAATAATCATCCTACTCCAGGGACAGCAGTAAGAACGGTTTTTCGTTTTAACAAAAGACGGCAGAATACTCCTGAAGGAGTACGATTAATGTTATTCATGTCCACAGGTACATGATTGCAGAGCTAACTGAACCAATGTCTATCATGTCCACAGGGTACATCACGCAGAGTTAACTGAACCGATCTTTTACATGTTCGTACTTCATTGAGCACATCATATATTTACCGTTAACTAGCCCTTGGTTAACCTATATATATGCTGTTTTAGAGAATCTAACTCTAAGATTGTATATACTAACTAAAACTACATATAAGTTAATTTTAAAAACTTTGTCTCAAAGGAGCAATTCTCATCCTACTCCAGGCAGCAGTAAGAAAGGTTTTTTTTTTATCAAAAGATAGCAGAATACGATTGTGTCATCCATGACCACAGGTACATGATTGCAGAGCTAACTGAACCGGTAATTTTCCATGTTCATACTTCATTGAGCACATGATATACTTACTGTTAACTAGCAGTTAGTTAACCTATATATACAGTATTTTGCGGTCATTTTTTTACTGTATACAGTATTTAGAGCCGCTGATCTAACTAAGATTTGTATTTTCTCTGTCGAACCAAGTACTACAAACAGATCCGAATAATACAAATCAATGTCTTACATGACCACTGGGTACATGATACAGAGCTAACTCAACTGAAATCTTCCATGTTCATAGAGCACATGATACCAATCTAACTCTTAACTAACTAATCAGCAACATCACTCAGGAGATGCTAGACTGATGACATGGAGCTACATAAATATCAGAACCTCATTAGACCTAGAAACATATCATACTCCTAGGAACATTATACAGGAACACAGGGCATGGAAGTAGGGTGTCAAAACACGCAGTAACTAGCTAGTGTTCTGGCAAAGTTAACATCAGTTCTCATCTGACCCTCTCTTCTTCTTGCTCTTGGCCTGCTTTGCCAAGAAAACTGACAGCCCAGTGAAGGCAAACTTCTTCCTCTTTCCTGAGAATTTCTTGTTAGCACTTGTATCACTGCTATAAGTCAAGATTGCCTGCCTCCTGTTCAGGATCTGACCGAGGGAGATGCTAGAGGTTTCACTCGTACTCGTGTCGTCCGACACGCTCTTGTCGTACCCATCAGGCCCCATTAGCTTCATACTCAGTATCTGCCCGATCGACAGTGTCGGCTTCATGGAGTTGTCTGAAACATCGATGATGTCCATGCAGTGAGAGTCATCTCTGTGGCGATGTGCTGCAGTTTTGAACTTGGGGGAGCCACAGAATGAGCGCCTCTTGTGTCCGGTCTCCGATCGGCATCTCCGAAGGGTCTCTTCCACCGCAAACTTTCTTCGGTTGGCAGTCTCTACCCTCTTCAGGGCCTCCTGCAGTGCCTTCTTGCATTCCTCAACCTCCATTTTGGCTTCTTCCAGCCTTGTGAGTGACTCCGACTTTGATTGGTTGGCTTCGTCGACATGGACCATGGCAGCTGCAATCTTGTTCCTTGAGTTTTCATCGGCCTCTCGAGCCATTGAAGCAAGCTCGGAGTACTCTTCCACTGAAAGGCTCACTCCATCTGTGCCCTGAAGACCTTCAGCTGAGGCTTCATTGCAGAGCAGGGCCTTGATCTCAGCTAGTGCAAGAGCTTCAGCTGCCCTTGCTGCTTCCTCCATCTTCTTGGCAGCAAGACATCTCACTTCAGCAGTGCCGATGGTGGCCTTGGTCTGCTCAATCTCGGCAGCTAACATCATGGCTTCAGATTTCGACGCATTTGCTGCATTCCTGAGCTGCTCTATCTCAGAAGTCATCCTCTTGATCTCGAAGAAGATGTCCGAGGGATCATCGCGCCTTCTCTGCAGGTCCTTCAGCGTCTGCAGCTTCTGCGTGGTCTGGTCCAGCTCCTCCTCCAGAGAAGAAACCAAGGTGGCATCCGAGGACACCTTCGCCCGGCTCCTCTCCACCAAGACCTTCTCCGTCGCGATGTCGTTGCGCAGCGACTCGATGGAGGCTCTGATGGCAGCGAGATCACCCGTGGTTCTGTTCAGGTTTGACTTTGCCTGCTCGAGCTCCATCAGAACCAAGTTAGTATGCTGCTGCTGCTGCTCTTGTTCGTCTAGACCGACGCACATGTCCACATCAGCTCCAGCATTTGCATTTCCATCAGGCTGCTTCACTTCAGGTTCTGCTGTTTGCACTTCTTCTGCAGCTTCAGCATTCCCTTCAGGCTGCTTCACTTCAGGTTCTGCTGTGGGCACTTCAGTGAGAGAGCAGTTGCTCTCTTGCTGTTGCTGCTGCTTCTCTTCTTCAGGCTGCAATGTGTCTTCAGCAGTTTTCTTCTGTATCTTGAGCTTCAAATCTGCGATGATCTTCTTGGCGAACTCGAGCTGCTTGAGCACGTCGAGCGTCTCCCTCTCCTTGGCGCCGAGCTCCTTCTCTATCTGCGCGGTCTGCTCCGCCAGATTGACGCATTGCTCATCTTCGTTCCCCACACGCCGGTCCTGTTTCTGCAGGCCGAAAAAGTAGCAAGAACCAAATTAATCGGGAGAGTGGTAATTCTACTAGCCGCATTCGCCGCCGAATCAGGGGCAAGAACCGCTCTGCTCTGCTCCTAATTGAATGACGAACTAGCCAAAAGTACAGGGGTACGGCCATGTAGTACTGTACCAGAACAAAAAGTACTCTGCGGAACAGGAAATGGCACCGTTCCTCCACCAAGAATGTAAAAATCTGGCCAAGATGAGCCGCGGCGAGAAGGGATAAGGGAGGAGGCGGTGGTCACCTTGTGGTGCGCGAAGATGCGGTTGACGAGGTGGGAGCTCCAGGCGGCGCTGCCGCCGAAGCGGTCGACGGCCTCCCGCACGGACTCGAACGGCGCCGAGGTGTCGATCTCCGCCCTGCCGCCGCCGACGCCGCCGCCGCACGCGCCGGCGGAGGCCGGGGCCAGGTCCTCGCCGTTCACCGGGACGCGCACCGGGAGCAGGGGCGGCCGGGCCTCCTCTTCCATTCCTTTCCCTTCTCTCGGGTCCTGCGCGTGCTGCTGGGGGGGCAGGGTTCTTGGGTTTGGGCGAAGAGCGAGGGAGAGAGAGTGGGGTGGGCTGCAAGCGGACAACGGGGGAGTGCGGCTCGCTCGGGGTTGGGTTTAATAGTGGTCGTTGACCGGCTGCTGCTGAGGTAGCCGTTGGGCCGAGACTGAGACTGCACGCTTGTCGCTAATCACGCCGGCAAATGGAGCAGTGGCGGTGTACATTAAGCATGATGACACGGAAAACAGTGCGGCCGAGGCAGTTGTTCGTCACGGCCGGACCCGCGGGTGGTTCTTTCTTTAATCTTTGTGGTGGCAGAGGGCCGTTGCGCACTGCGTGACAACTCCCTCGGCGGTGCACGAGCGTCCTGCCATGCCATGGCTTGCATTATTACCGCGGCGTCAGCCTTGCGGTGCCGACCCGTCGTCGGCGGGCATCACGAGGTGGCAGTGAATCGAGCCGTTGCTTGGATACGTCACATTCCACTGGTCACTGGCGGCCGATTTTGGTGTCTTGGTCTTTTTCTAAACTTTAGCCGGATAACGGTGATGACGGTATCCTCAACATCGTTTTCCTCTTTGGAGGCGTCACCTTGGAGATCCTGTTGATGGTTTCCGATGGTGTGCTAGATTGTTGGGGGAGCTCGGGTTTGTGGTGGTGCCGGCAGTGTCTTTTCTTTCTTTTCTTTTTGCGCTGCCTTTTGTGGTGCTTTCCTTCTTCGGAGGTGTTCTTGTAATACCTTTTTCTGATCAATGAATTTGGCAGTCCTTCTGCCAACGTTCAAAAAGAAACTTTAGCCGGATATGATCCCATCCGAAAGTATTTCGGGATCTGATCATCTTTTATCGTCAGTGTCGACGGCGGTAGGGTATAACAGCCTGCCGCCAAGGCCTTGGCGGTAGGAACGCATGCCCTACCGCAAAAATTCTCTAAGTATCAGATATAGTGTGTGTGTGTGCGCGCGCGTGTGCTCACCTACCGTCGGGCGCCTCGGCGGTAGGGGTACACAGGCTACCGCCAGCCTGTTTGGCGGTAGGCCAGCTTTGCGCTGACGTGGATAAGTTGCCTACCTCCAAGGTCCTTGGCGCTAGGTTATTATACCCTACCATCATACCCTAGCGGTAGCAAAAGGGTCCGACCCCTGAAATACTTTCGGATGGGGGGTTAGATCCGGCTAACTTTAGCAAAAGGGTCAAAACATGAAAAATTGGTCGTCACTAGTTGTTCTTCATCCGTCTCTTTTATTGTTCACAAACACGCAATGATTTAGTATCTTTTCATTGATGGAAGAGTGAGTAGAACTACACTCATGGATTACATCATGAACTCGTACACAAGGAGGCATGTGGGCGATGCCCGGAGCAGACGAGTGTGGGGTGCTCAGCCCAAGCACAAAGGTCAGTGCCGATCTCCAACATTGCCCTGCAAACCAGACATCGCATCTGTCTGCGGACAATGAGACCAGTTCGCGGACATGAATGCGGGAGCCGGTCATCCAACGCTATCCGCATACATTTCAAATTGCATTTCAACTAACCGGACGAAATCCATGCGAACCAAATGATTTTTATACAAACCAGAGCATATTCATTACATTTTGGACAATTTTAATTAAAAAAGAAGGGGCCGGACCTAAACCTAGACTACTGAGGTGTCCGTTGTGAATGTCATGGTTGTTCCTTCCGGCGACCGCATCCTCCATCCGCCATCTTCATGAGCGACATCAATAAGAACCGTGAAGTGAAGGTGTAGTCGCCGCGCGAGTAAGAGTAGAACATGGGAGACAGACCGGTCGAAACGGGACACAAGGCCCTGCCACCTGCCATGGCCTACTCACCCTCAACGGAGACCACGACCTGTCCGTCGCCGAACGTGAGGTCCATGATGGAAATGGAGGGGACAACACTCTCGTCGTCCCACCGACATGGCCAAACAGTGTTTGGCGGCATGTAGGACGCGTAGCTGGCGGCGTTCTCCTCAGCGATCGCCTGCGAGGTCAACGCAACCTCCGCGTCCGGCATGGCCGCCTGTGTGTTGCAAGTAGTGGCTTGAGCGTGGGCGGCCTCATAGAGCGTTTGCTGCTTGGCAACGAAGTTGGGGTTCACCTTGGCCATGGCTGCCATGGCTTCTTTGCTCTCTCGCTCGCCGTAGATCTGGCCTCCGCCAGCCGGTGCTGTTCGAGGATGAAGAGATTGTACCACTGCTTCTCCTGCACCTGCCAGAATAGCGACATAGGTGTCGACGTCGACTGCTCCTCGGCCATGGCGGCATTAAAGTGCACCTGCGCCAGCTCCATCAAGTCGGCATGCACCACACAGAGTCGTCGTTGGAGCCAATCTCCATTGTGGGGTCGTCCTTGGGGACCTCAGGAGAACTGGCCGGATGCTGGCCTCTATCCGCCGGGCACGGAGGCTCTTCCAGGCAACCTCGTGCTTCATCTCCGTCGATAGGCTCTCTCGCAGAGCATTCCCCCTCACGGTCATGGCGGATTTGGTGCACGGGAGGAAGATGTGGAGCGGATGTGTTGTGGTGTGCTTCTAGCCGATGTGGTCGGCTTTAAATAGTGGAGGTCGATGAAGCCAAGCATCCTAGTGCGTCAATATGTGGGCGCCAGAGTTGCTTTCTCAACTGGTGAGCCTGTTTAATGGCAGCAGACAAAGGGATGGGCATTGAACGGTCGTGGTAGATATTCGCCCCGTCCCATCCAGTAAACGTCTCTCAAGTATTGAACAGGAGCAGACACTTGGGGACCTGCTGGGCCTCGGTCCACTCCTTTAGAAAAATGGCGATGGCTTGGGACTTGACTGCCTCACGTGGTTTGTAAGAGAGATCGAACGGTAGGAGCTCGATTGCTCATTTAGTTAGGCGACCTATGGCGCATGTTGTTGATTATATCAGAGAGCGGTGTGTGGGCTGCCATGGAGGCCATGGACCAGGGGGGAAACTCTCCTCCCATCTAGGGCGGAGACCAAGGAAGAAGAATAAGGAGGGGGCTCTCTCCCCCTCTCTCCCGGTGGCGCCAGAGCGCCGCCGGGGCAATCATCATGGCAACGCTATACTCCAACAACTTCGTTGCCATCAACACCAACTATCTCCCCCTCTATGTAACGGTGTAACATCTCTTCTTCCCATTGTAATCTCTACTTAAACATGGTGCTCAATGTTATATATTATTTTCAAATGATCTATGGCTATCTTATGATGTTTGAGTAGATTCGTTTTGTCCTATGGGTTGATTGATGATCGTGATTGGTTTGAGTTGTATATTTTATTTTGGTGTTGTCCTATGGTGACCTTCGTGTCACGCAAACGTGAGGGATCCCCGCCGTAGGGTGTTGCAATGCGTTCATGATTCACTTATGGTGGATGGTTAGAGTGCCAGAAGCTTATGCCTGAGCATGGGGGTTGTTGCGTATGGGATAAAAAGGACTTGATACTTAATGCTATGGTTGGGTTTTACCGTAATGATCTTTAGTAGTTGCGAATGCTTGCTAGAGTTCCAATCATAAGTGCATATGATCCAAGTAGGAAAGTATGTTAGCTCATGCCTCTCCCTCGTATAAAATTGCAATAATGATCACTGGTCTAGTTATCGATCACCTAGGGACAAATAACTTTCTTGTGTGACAAAAGCTATCCACTTTTATTACCTTGCAATTTATTTGTAGTTTTATTCTCGCAAAGTACTTCTGGTTTTATTCTTGTTCTAGGTAAAGCAAACGTTAAAGTGTGCGTATAGTTGTATCGGTGGTCGATAGAATTGAGGGAATATTTGTTCTACCTTTAGCTCCTCGTTGGGTTTGATACTCTAATTTATCGAAAAAGCCTACAAACGATCCCCTATACTTGTGGATTATCAAGGGTGCGTATGCAAAGTAAGGAGGAGCAGGCGTAGAGTGGAAGAGAATGGGACCGGGAGGAAGCATTTGAGTGGGCCGGGGTACTGGAGTCATATGTGGCGGAGTTCCGGCTTTCCACAAACCCCTCCCCTCTAGTTTGCCTCCAATTTGCGGGAGAATGGACGCCAGGTCCGGTGCTCCCGTGGACTGATAAGGTATTGCATTGGATGATAGAATGGGTCCCGATAGCTCGGTCAGGACTAGTGCACTCATTTTGAGGTTTGGTGAAATAAAAGGTTTTCTTGCGTAAGAAAACATCTATGGAGTAGTTTGCCGAGCTAGAAATAGCGTTGCGCATCGCTTAGCTCAAAAATATCCCACCATAACATGCGAACAACAGCTTGATTGTGATCTAGTCCTCATGAGATTGATTTGCTATACCGTAATGATTGTAATCCCAAGGTTAAGCTATGAAATCTCTTTTACCCGCAAAAAAACCCGTACTTAAAAAATGAAATTTTGTCCAAAAAGATCACCTGCCGGATCAAAATGACAAAAAGGCTACCTCTGGGTCAGATTGACAAAACAGAGCAGCCTCACCGTGTTGGCAGACGAGCCAGCCGACATGTGGCACCTGTTGTCATGCGCGGAAGCGGCCGGCCCTGGCGGCAGCTTGCCCATTACAGATTTTTCGGCCGCTCGCCACACAGGACGGAACGGAGCTGAGTAAGGTGGGCCCTGCCGCCACCTTATGAGGCAGCGGACATTGTAGCTGCTGCGATCGAGCCGACAACGCTACTATTGTTGTGGCAGATGCGACAACACCGAATTCAATGCCGTTTTGACGCGTTGTGCTAACACTGATTGCTGCGTTTTGATACTGTAAATTTCTCGCCGAAAATTTTGTTCGTGCGTGCACTATTTTCCCGCCATCACATTTACCATCTGAGCCTATAAAATGAGGTCCTCTCTTCATCCATCACCCAGCCACCCTCGATATCCCTGATGTGGTTAGTGTGTCACACTTTTTTAGTCGCTATGAGTTTCCCTTGCTCGGGCCAAAGCATCAAGCCGAGGAAAATGAAGAGTGCTAGTTTGCCTGGAACTCCTGCATTGTTGGTGTGGGGATCTTTGCAAGGTGAAGGAGGTGATGAATTTTTCTAATTGGTTAAGCATGAAGTTTTTCATGTGCGCCAATTATGAGGAAGATACACTGGTAGCTTGTTCAAAGTATGACAAGCCTCTGGTATGCTTTTAACAGTCATGAATATACATATTGTTGGTTTTTTTGTTGGCTCTTTATTAACATTCTTGTTCTTGTTGTAGTCTCCTCCGCCTCTGCACATGTACTATCGTTGGATTGACACGGAGATGCCGGCTTGGGAAGTGATTGAGATTCGTGAAAAAAGTCGATGTGCATGGTTTAGTTTCTACGCGGGAAAGCCACGCGAAAATGCGGCAACAAAGGAGAAAACAGAGCAAGAGAGAGAGAGAGAGATAAATACTATGCCGGGCAAAAGTGTTTCTTTCAGGATTTACAAAAGAAAAATCAGGAAGAGGCATGCCGCATGGAGGAGCAGGAGCGACAACTAAAGGAGGTTAGTGAGGCGGAGAGACAGAGGAAGAAAACAAAATGGCTCATGAGGCCAAGGCAGCAGAAGAAGCTGATAATGAAAAAGGAAAATATCCACGCTGGACTCAGTAGATTGTATCCTAAATTTCACAGCCGTTTGTATCTTAATCTCAGCAGTTTAATGTAGCTTTATTTCAATAGTTCAATGTACCTTATTTTTAGTTGTACCGTGTCGTAATGAATAAACGTAGCTTGGAAATAAAATATGATAGTTTCTTCCCGCCATTATCTTTCCCGCCATTTCCTCCGACCAAATTTCTTCCCGCCTTATCTCTTGCCTTGACAACTCTATAAAACCACCCCCTAGTATGTTGTGTTCTGCATCTTTCCATAGCCATTTATCTAGCCATGTCTGGTGCCAACTCTAAAAAGACCTGCCCAGAGTGCTATATCAACTAGGGGTGCCACAACCTCAAAGAAAGTGAGTGTAGACTATGATGACTTTATGCCAAGCAAGTAAGCTCAGAACAAATCGAAGGGCCGATTTGCATAGGGAAGGGTGGCGCTAGCTCTAAGATCATGAAGAGCGATCATGACGACAACTTTATGCCGAGCAAAAAAGCTCAGAATAGATCTAATGGTAGTGCAAGCTCGAAAAGGAGTAAGTCGGGTAAGAGTGTTGCACCAACAAAGGGCGCTGATGCTGATTACAATTCCGTTGATGAGTTTATGGCAGGGTAGCTAGTTCAGGTAACATTTGGACGTAATCGTAAAGACCTCTGGAAGCCACATGTTAGCGAGAATAGTGAAGATGACTTCATGTAACCGTATTTTCGTTAGAAATATCCGGGTTGTTTTAAATATCATTTGCTTCGACTTTAAACATAATAGTACGATAATATCATTTTAATATCATATGAGTAAAACATTTAATATCTTCTGATTTTAATAAATTTTTCATACCATACGATAATAACTGTTTTTATTTACAAATAATTATACGACAAATATTCACAGCAGCAGTAACATCATTCACAACAGTACATCAATATAAAAAAATATTCACAAAATTGTACAGCGTCATTTATACCTAAACTTCAGTATGGATGTCCTTCCGAAAACAATTAAGCGTCACAATAGTTTGAAAAAATATCCGTCAACATAAGGTATCACCAGTAATATATGAACGGAGTCAACCTATTCACATGAACATAAATATTACACACGGAATTTTTTTCTGCTATCAGAAGTACCAAAATAGCACTTGCATGTATGTGGTCATCACCTCAAAAGAGATATCGAAGATCGAAACACAATTTCTTCATCACGTCATCTCCTCCTTATTTTCTACTCAGATGATTTTTTTACCTAATTACATACATCATTGAGGATATTAGCATGTAATCTTAGTATACAAAACTTAGGTTATTGTGAGATAACAAAGTAGACCTACGGTTTTCTAACTATAAAACTTATTAATAAACATACACATGCAATGACCAATTACAGTACAGACTTTTTCTTAATTAGCATATTAAGAACTTCTTGCATGTCAAACAAAATTGATGCATTTGAAAGGCCTAACCCTGATCTACAATACCGTCAAATATTTGTTGTCCAAATTTCAGTTCTACCCAACCTAAACGTTCAACAAAAGTATTAATTACGATTTAATGAGAAAAGTAACGACATCTTGCATGTCAAAAAAAATAGTGGTAATGGACACAACTAACATTGATCCACAACATCTTCAACCTACTCTTCTGGAAAAAAACTTACTATAAATGCAACATATCTCGTCTGAAATATTTTCTAACTTTTAAGTTGTAAACATCGCATAGCTAACAACGAGCTAAAAAACTAACTAATTATCATCGTGCATGCACAAAAAATCCATATATTGCAAAGCTCATACCTCGATCTTCAACTTTGTAGTTCACTTCACATGGCAAATCCTGCTACTCCCGAAGCTCCAAATGACTCCCAAAAGTGATGAAATAATGCCTAAAACAACAAAGAATACATACTTAGGAACTAATCAAACAGAGTAAAAACATCATGCATGTGAATGAAACCAACAAAAGTGGATAGAACTTATCTTGACCTATCTTTTCTTCAATTTCAGCATCTTCAAACTCCAACTATAAATCACCCAAAATCGCAAGTGAAAGTGGCTACTAAGATATTCTTTCTCTGTGTTCTTAGAGGCTTAGAGAGAGGAGAAGAATGAGGCACCGAAGTCAGAGTGTGTTTGCGCACGGAGCAACAACATATAGCAAATAAAAAGAAGAGGGCCAGTGTCGTGTCGACACAACATGTTAAAACTCACCTACCCCAGCCTCATATTTCCGCCTGAGTGAGCTGAGTGAGTGCCGTCGCGTCCGTCTAAGCAACATCACCGTTGTCGGCCCGCGTGCAGCAGTAGCAGTGCGGCCGCCTCAAGGCGTGCTGGCAAGGCCCACTTGCGCATCCCGCGTGCAGCAGCGCTGTCGGTCCGCGTGCAACAGCAGCAGTGCGGCCGCCTCAAGGCGTGCTGGCAAGGCCCAGCTGCCCATCCCGCGTGCAGCAACGCTGTCGGCCCGCATGCAACAGCAGTAGTGCGTCCACCTTGCAGTGTGGCGGCAGGTCCCACCTGCCTGTCCCAGTTCCGTCGCGACTCGGTGCTGGCCTGGAAATCCCGTTGCGGGCCACGCGCCCTGTGGCTGCAAGTGCCACGTGTCGGTTGACGTGCCTACTGTCACAATTCAGATGATCTCTTTTGGCATTTCGTCTACGAGGTGGTCCTTTTTTATCAATTCCGTTAGGCAAGTGGTCCTTTTGGACAAAAATTAAAAGAAAAATCTCTCGCCATCTCACATGGCAACAATATCATGGGCCTCGCTTGGGCACGTCTGCTGGACAAGTACGAAGAAGAGAGAGTAGATATGGGCTCACGGATGGGAGCCTAAGCCCACAATATGAATAGTCGTGCCCAGTGAAAGTACTTCTGTCAAGACTTGAGAGTAAACACCCCAAAACAGACGAATCATTCAGGTTCAGACATGCTTGGGGACGAAGCATTCATTTTAAAACTTCCGTTCAGTGACCGCCTAAGCCACCCATCAACAATTAGCCCAGACATCTCTTTCGACCGACGCGTATCCTGCATGGCCATGCTTAAAAAGGTCAGGTCAGGAGGTTAGGATAACTTGTAAACATGCAAAAACCAAGGGAGACAGCTGGTTGGAACTATGGTTTTCCTATAGCTTTCAGGTCGTTTCTTGCCGTGTTCAGTTAACAGACCCGTTAGTCGGCAGAAAGGCAAGCGTGGTGGTGATTCTGTCACTGTTAGTCCCGCAGGATCGGCAGCTATAGTCGTCTCTGCAAGAAATCTTGCAGTTTCGCACTCCCAACCAACTTATATTGTTTGATGGTGAATTATGTGCAGGGGCACTAACCATCGATAAAGCACCGGTTAATCAGTATGCACTGCACGCAAGTACAACGATCTCGCAATCTCGCGGTTTAGGCATTTGTAAACAAGATGCAATGCACGCAAGTCGGCAAGTGCATAAAGCAGCGCTTTCCACCGTTAGAAAATTACAGTCCTGCCTGTCGATGAGTGATCATCGGTAAAACGGAGAAGAAACCGGACTCTTGGCGCACAAGCCTCGCGCCCTGAACGAACCCCATTGGCTGCACCAGACAGTAAAAAAGCATCGGTTGGTAAGGTGGCTGATTCATCGTGACGGGTCCAAATCAATCTCACCGGGCCGCTATATAAACCCACGGCTCCAATCCTATATCTAGTCACATCCGAGTATATCTCATCACTAGCTGACATTGGTACAAAAGTGTTAATTTGCCAATAGCTTGATTCGTCAGGACATGGCGGTGCCTCTTCTTTGCTTCGCCCTCGTGGCCGCGGCGGCTTTGGCCGGCGCGTCCGGGCAGGAGCTCACGGCGGACTACTACGACGAGGCGTGCCCGCAGGCGCTGTCGGCCATCAAGATCGTCGTCGGCGCGGCCATCGTCAAGGAGCCCCGGATGGGCGCCTCGCTCGTCCGGCTGCACTTCCACGACTGCTTCGTCAACGTACGTGAGCTTGATCGTTGAATTACTTCATTCATGTCCATCGATCGCATGTTAGAAACGTCTTGTGTCGAATGTTTTCAGGGCTGCGACGGCTCCATTCTGCTGGACGACACCGCGGACATGGTCGGGGAGAAGACGTCCCAGGCCAACAACATGTCGGTGAGAGGGTTCGGCGTGATCGACGCCATCAAGACCGCCGTCAACACGGCGTGCCTGGGTAATGTCGTCTCCTGCGCCGACATCCTCGCCGTTGCCGCTCGCGACTCCATTGTTGCAGTAAGCTCACTGTTAGCTTTTATCTCTACCTTGTTTCTGTAAAAGCTTACGTGCAATTCGTCAATGGAGTGTAGTAGCGACGAGCACTAACCGTAAGATAAGAAATGTTTTAAGCAACTTTTGGAGTAGCTTTATCTTGGACCTAACCGCACCTAGTCGACCACGTCATTTCGTGAAGAAAATGATGTTTTTCGGATAAGTTCAGCTCTCCCTCTCTTCTTTGCAACAACTTGCAGCACCCCTTTTTATCCGAGGAAATTGACCGCATGGTACTACTGTGTAACATTTGACTTGGTCCGGCCAGAATGGCAATGTGACGTGACTGGCTCGTGTCGTTGCAGCTCGGAGGGAGCTCGTACGACGTGCTCCTGGGCCGGCGGGACGCGACGACGGCGAGCCTGGACGCCGCGGACGACAGCATCCCGAACCCGTTCATGGACCAGCCGGAGCTGCTGGCCAACTTCCAGGCCCAGGGCCTGTCGCTCCGGGACCTGGTCGTGCTCTCGGGCGCCCACACGCTGGGCTACTCCCGCTGCGTCTTCTACCGCGACCGCCTCTACAACGAGACCGGCAGCCTGGACCCGACCTACGCGGCGGCGCTGGACGAGCGGTGCCCGCCCGCGGGGGACGACGAGGCGCTGGCGTCGCTGGACGACACGCCGACGACGGTGGACACGGACTACTACCAGGGGATCACGCAGGGCCGCGCGCTGCTGCACACGGACCAGCAGCTGTACCTGGGCGACGGGGGCGACAGCGACGCGCTGGTGCAGTACTACGCCGAGAGCCCCGACAAGTTCTGGGAGGACTTCGGCGCGGCGATGCAGAAGCTGGGCGGCCTCAGCCCGCTCACCGGTGAGGACGGCGAGGTCAGGGAGGACTGCCGGGTCGTGAACCGGGGGTAATCGCTGGTGGCGCGTGCTCGGATCGGATAGATGGCACGATGGAGCTGTCGTGGTGCTTTTCGAGCAGAGTGCTCTGCTTGGATGTAGTTTCTTGATTTTGTCACGCTTGTTTGTCCATGGATTTAGACTGTTCTTTTTTTTGCGAGTGGATTTAGACTGTTCTTGTTGGATCCGCGAGGTGTTTTGATGTTATACAAGTTGGTAGGTTTTTTTTTCAAGTTAATATGTGTCTCATTTATATCATACCAGCAAAAGGAGCCGTTCGTTGCAACGGGAAAAAAATTTGCACATGGTACAGTCGGTCTTTTAGATTTGGCAAACTACAGTTTTTAGTTAAAACATTATCGACTTGGGCATCTTCAGTAGCATTGTATATCAATGGGAGAGAAAACATCAGCATTGTTCATTCCTTCTTTATGAGGTCTCTTTTGTATGCCACTTTATAGAGCCACGCAGTCCTCTTTTATTGTCACATTATAGCTACATATCTTAACCCACGTAATGTTCATTTTTTTTATACCGGGTCACTCTCTTATTGCCACGTTATAGCCACACACATTTCAATCCTGTACACAACGACTGTTCAAATTATAGCCACACCTCACTCTATATTTTGTTTATTTCCAAAAAGGCTTGTTGATTGTCTATTTGGGAATATATATAAATTGATGAGATCTTTGTGTGAATTAGCGAGATGGTACTATTAATTAATAAGAAAACATTTTTGGAAGAACCGAATGCTGGCCTACCACAATTTGCCTGTCTTGGCTCAACACCGGCCTACCTGACCACCCTTTTTAGCCGTCCCACACCCGACGAACCCTAGCGCAGCTCGATCCCCTCCTTCCCTCATGCCTAAGGGTGCGCATAATAATCAAGAACCGAAGACCAGAGCTGAAAAAACAGGAACCAAAGTGGAAAAAACCGAGGACTAATACTTCGATTGTTCAATCGGTTAGCGAATGATAAAAGCCAGAATTATTGAGTTGAGTTCGGTCACTGGAATCTGCTGACCGAATTCCCAAATTAACTGAAATACCATAATTAATGGCCGGCCAATTAAGACCTATGACCTCTCCACGTTAAAAAAAACTACATGGAGCATTTTCCCACCCTTTTTCTCAGCCACAAATGTAATCCCCACACAGCGTAGAACAAAAGAACGCAACTCTCGCATGATTTCTACCTTCCGAATAGAGGGAAATCCCTTCTTTTCTTTAAAATCCGGCCGGCCCAATTATTTTGTTTACGAGACCATTTCCAGCAGACGCCAGCCAGCCCAAGGTCTAGTCGGGCCTCCACTTATCCCCACCAGTAGAGAACCCTGGCCCGATTCTCACCCCTTTTCTCACTCGTCTGCCTCCCTCCTCTTGATCCCCTCGACCTCACCTCGCGCCAGAGGAGAGGAGCAGCAGCGCTACCGATCCTGCACCAGCCGTCACCGCCGTCATGCGAGGTCCTCCAACGCCGTCACCCGCGTCTCTTGCGTGTTCTCCTCCCCCCGCTGCGCCCCATCGCCCCACTCTCACCCTCTTTCTCTTCCCTGTTGGCACTGAAGGAAGCCATGGCCGCTGAGGGAGTCCTGGACTAAGGGGTCCTCGGGCGTCCGGCCTGTTAGCCATGGGGCGGACTGATGGGCTGTGAAGATACGGAGACCGAAGACTGCACCCGTGTCCGGATGGGACTCTCCTTGGCGTGGAAGGCAAGCTTGGCGACCGGATATGCAGATTCATTTCTTTGTAACCGTCCTTGTGTAACCCTAGATCCTCCCGGTGTCTATATAAACCGGAGGACTTAGTCCGGAAAGACGGATACTCATTACCATAGGCATACAGGCTAGACATCTAGGGTTTAGCCATTACGATCTCGTGGTAGATCAACTCTTGTAATACTCATATTCATCAAGATCAATCAAGCAGGAAGTAGGGTATTACTTCCATAGAGAGGGCCCGAACCTGGGTAAACATCGTGTCCCCTGTTACCATCGACCTTAGACGCACAGTTCGGGACCCCCTGCCCGAGATCGCCGGTTTTGACACCGACATTGGTGCTTTCATTGGGAGTTCCACTGTGTCGTCGACGACAAGATCGATGACTCGCCTTGTCCTTAAAGACAATATCACCGCCGGAGGAGAATTGGCCCCAGGCCGAACCCTCCGGCTGGGCGGCTTTACCATGACCGCCCGTTCGGCCGTTAAGCCGACGATACCTCTCGGGCCATCGAAAATCCCCTTCGTACAACTCCAAACACTCTAAGCAGATCGATCCGGCGGAGTTTTCGTCTTTAAACGAGCTCCTTGATCGCATCGCCGCCCTGGGAATCGCCACAGATTACGATCGGATCGGGCTTAAACCCGACTAAAGAGAAATCAAATCTCCACCGGTCACCCACCAGATAGTGGTAGTTGAGGAGCATGACAGCGACTCTTCCCCTATACTGAAGACGGAGTATGTCCGGATCGCCGACCCTACAGAGCCGGATACCCACCAGCAAAAGGAGGTGACCGGCCTTCCGTACATAGAATCGGACGGCAGGCCTAAGCAACCAGAAGATACTTCGGATCCGTACTATTAAGTCTGGTAAACCTTCAAACTCCGGACCATCGATCGGGTCAGGGTCTGGATCCAATTCTACCCACCCACCCAGACATAAGCGCTCTCATGAGCATACAACAGCAGTCTCATGAAACGGTCCACCACTTCTGGGCTAGATTCCTCCTTGTCAAGGACAAGGTTCAAGATTTCCGCGACGAGGACGCGATATCAGCGTTCTGCAACAACTGCACGAACGAAGGAATCCTCAATGCCATTAATCGCCGCCACATACTACACTTCACTGACTTGGCAACTATCATACAGAAGTACAACACAATGGAAAGCGCCTGGAAAGACCAGGCAGCTTGTTGGGAGCCATCGGTCCCAACTCAACCACTGGTCCAGGCAAAAAGGGCGCATCCTCGGGACACGCCCACTCCAATAACCAAGAAATATAAACCCATTACGCGGCACGGAACCTGTCGTGGAATTGTCACGGCAGATGTCCTCATGAAAGGACTTAGTCGCAGGGCCATCGTACGGGTTAACCTAGAGGGGTTAAAGCGGACACAAAGACACGGGAGTTATACTAGTTTGGCCCCTTCGATGAAGGTAAAAGCCTACGTCTAGTTGTGATGGGATTGATGTGATTTCGGCGCCTAGGGAGCAATAGCTTCGCCTCGGCCTCGAATTCTCTGTCCTTAACTCGCCGCCGGGTCGTCCCCTTATATACACGGGTTGACGCCCGGCCGGTCTCTGAAGAGTCCCGATCCGGCTCATACAAGTCTCGGCTCGGTCTCTTCTCTCTTATCTTACTGACTCAAGTTACAAGACTAAGGCGGTTTACATGAATGGATCCTAATCCGCCTCGGGCTTTGGGCCTCCTCCGTGGGCCCCGACCATGGATGAGGGTAACCCGGCCTTCGAGGCGGTTTACACTCAGAGTTATATCCCCAACATTAGGCCCCAGATTGACTTGAACCGGTTCATGTGAATCTTCAACATCTCCGTAAACCGCCATTTGCTTGAACCGCTGCGTGATGTCATCCTCCGACCACCGCAACAGGCGCCTTTGACGTCGCCTTTAATAAAGAAATCCAAACAGTAAGATTCCCTTTTCATTTAATGCTATCCCGAAATCTAGGCGGCCCGCTGCGCCCGTCCGCCGCTTTTGACTCCTCGATTCTCGCTTTGTTAATCGCCCGGTCCCTTATAAATAGACCGGCAGGCCCTTTCTCTTCTTCCGCTGTTCTTCTTCCTCGCGACGTTCCGGCTCTGAAGCTCCGCCGCCACTGCCGACCTTCGACTGCCGCGTCAGCCCCAGACGACGCATCGATCTGGACAAGAAGAAGCTCTTTAGCGCTCCTCCGCCGCACGGCGCACTGTAAGGCTCCTCTTCAACCCTAGATCCGCATCTCAAGGTCCTCGTTCCTCCTGTAGTTCATAGGCGTTCATCGTAGTGTCCTTATACCTGTCCTGCCATGGCCGTATGATTCGGCCGTAGTACACATCCTGTGCGGCGACCGCCCCGCCATCAGTTTTACTCCTTGTTCATCTTTTATTTTGCCCAGATCTTTTTGTTTAGGATGCACGAACATTCCTGCCCTCTACGAGGCTTGCTAGGTCGCAAAGATTTTCTTCACTGAACCTTCGGTAGATCTAAATCACTTCCATTCGCGTGTGAAACCTGTTTCTGTCCATACTTAGTAAATTTTTCAGGTCTGTCTCTCTTTTGGCGGTTTAACTTTTTGATAACTAACCCGTCACTCCATTAGTCCTCAGTTAAACCGGAATCGGAAACTGGCTGCCGAATTGCCGGTTTAACATTGTATAATGTGCTCGAACTGCTTAACGGTGAACCGCTTTTTCCTTTCGCAGTTTTGATCTTCCGAATGGCCCCGCAATTCGCAGCGTGCAATTGGGTCCGGTCTAAGGCCACCGAGACGCAACTCAACGGATACGTCACCACCGCGCTGGCTGCTAAAAATGTCCTCCATCGGGTTCCGGGATGGCGAATGCCCTCCCACTCCGCAAGAAGGAGAAGTAATTGTATTTGTGCAGCACTTAGATCGGGGATTACCCCATCCGGATCAAAATTCTTCCGGGATGTCCTTGCCAGTTTTCAACTCCATCCACAGGACATTGGTCCCAACTCCGTGTCAAACATATGCAATTTTCAAGTGTTCTGTGAAGTCTATCTTCAAGAAGAACCCTCTGTGGAGCTGTTCCGGGACTTCTTTCACTTGAACCGTCGTACGGAATTTTCTGATGGTCCCAACACGTAGCCGGGCGGCTTTCAATCCGTAAGAGGAAGGAAGCGGACTTTCCCCACGCCAAACACCACAGCCATCCAAAAGATTGGAACCAAACCTGGTTCTACCGCCGAACACCGCTTCCCGCCAACGAGAATCCTTTTGCCGGGTTACCGTCCTCACCGGCTCAAGAATAATCATCCGCTGCCTTGACGCTTAACCGTCATGAACGGAAGAACTTTGCACCTCATATCATTAAACTCCGGGCTCTAATGGCCAATGGACTAACTGGTGTGGACCTTGTGCGATCTTTGGGTTTCTTGGGGCATCTTGCCCTTAAGCCGCCGACCGGATTGATGCACGAATATACTGGCAGCCTCAAAGACCCTCAAAGACGTCACGAATTACCAATAATTGAACTTGAGGTCACAGAGACTGTAAAGAGGATGCTTGATGAACCAATCTCCGTCTGCAGCCTAACCGGGTTGGCTCCGTTCTGTGTTGCCAACCAACCGCCTGCGGTAAGGCTCTGCTCACCGCTTTTCGGGCCTTTAATACTTTGTTGATATTCATTAATCCTTGTTACCTCGCAGGCTAACAGCTCCTTCTGGAGGCGGACCAAACCGGCCCGAGCTCCACGTATAAAGTCCAAGGCTACCAAAAAGGTTGGCAAGAAAACCGCCGGGTCTTCTGATCCGCCGGAAGATGAAGAATCCGAAGTTGAGGTAAAATTTGATATCCTTACGAGGGAGCCACCGTAAACCGGCTCTCCACCTTGTGTTTCTTCTTACTTATAGTTTGTCCCTTTTTATTCTTCCCCATCGACAAATTTAATTCCGGGATGATCTTTGAAGCCAGCCATGCCGACCATGTTGAGGTAGTCCTTCTTTCTTCCGACCCGACCTCGTGCGGTTAAAAGAATTAAATCGGCGCCGTTCGGAAAGTGAAAAATCTCATTCCTATGCTTATTTGAAGACACAAAGAAGCTGAAGAGCGCGCACAACCCGCACGATGGTCAACAGATTCTCTCCTCCGGTTTACCGGATACACCAACCAGGAAGCGTCGCCCGTGAGGTGACTTGTTCTCTGAAAAACGTTATCCCTTAAAGGGTTTCTTCCGATGTCCTCTCAATCCGTCGACCCAATTATCGTGCCTCCTCCAACTCCTCCGGCGGTTCATCAACCACACAACCGCCTTCGCTTAAAGTTGCTGCAGGTAAGTATCATACCTCTGTCCCGCCAATTCGGTGTATAGTTGCGTTGGTCGATTTATCTTACTCTAATTACGAACACCGCAGCACCAAGGCTCGCTTGAGTAAAAAGCAAAACTCTTGAGCCCATCTGCAGATGCTGATCCGGAGAAGACCCGAGCAACAGGCGAAAATCCTGAAGTCGCTAAGAATAGCTCCGGCGAGTTGTACCGAGACGATATTGCCGATCCGCCAGTAAACCGAACCGGAGGCCCAAGTGGAAACCTCGCATCCTGCTCCACCGAGTCCGACCACAGAGCGGGTCGTAACTATTGAACCGCCGAGCGAGCATGAAGGCACCAAGCCCAAAGAAGATCACGATCCGGCCAGCCCGGCCAAAAATGATGATGTTATTGTGACGGGCACTGGCTACACAACCCCTAGCCAACCGGTCGCTTTAGCAAAACACAGCACCAAGGGAGAGTCTACCACTATGAGTAAAGATAAGGGGAAAACTGATCTGTCAGCTTATGACAATTTCTCTGCCCAAGAACTTCACTCCGGCTTTCTGAACCGGCTCTACACAAGCCGTGACCTTGAAGCCGGTGCGTAAATCGCATGAAGGACCGCTATGAGGTAAGGATTTATGTACATCTTGTACCTTTGCTGCGTAGTAGCCCCCAAGGGTCGGTTCAACTTTAGCATAGTTAAACCGGGACTTAATTTACGTATCCCATAGCGAATCGAGATCAATTAGCCATTAGCCCCCAAGTGCCAAGTTGAATACTTGTATTGAGCTTGGGACTTTATAATAACACAACTAATGTGCTCCCTTTGTTATCGTAATGAGATATACCGACCAAACCGTGCAACTCAAGGACCTTCGTGCCAACTTGGAAACTCAACAAGCGTAAAACCACCAAGGCCAAGGATGAATTGAGAACTGCCTTGGCCACTATGGAACAGTGAAGGAGGGATATACATCCGAGCGGGCCAAATGGGACACCGAGAAAGCTGGTTTGACAAAACGGGCAGAAGATCTTGAATCAGCTCTTAAACCGGTGACCAAGAGCTTACCAGATCAAGCGCCAAGTTCATGCCATGACCTCGCCATCTTTGGTAAGAAAATTTGCCTTGAATACACCTGCTTTAATATTGCCGCCGGTTTAACTTGAGCTGTCTCGAACTCGGTGCAGGCAAGCGTATTGCTCATCCGGGCTCGACGTGCGTATAGCTCAAGGCCGCTTACACCCTGATTGAGCAGCTGTATACCGCGCCCAATGAAGTCATATGTGCCACATCTTACGACAACACAGCTCCGCCCTTGATCAAAGACACACCGGACCGGCTGTCCATGATTCCGGCAGCTTGAAGAATTGAAACGGTCCGCGGCCGGCCGGCACTTCATCGTTTCTAACTCGCGCCAAGGCGTGGATAGCAGACCTTGATCCGGTGACATAGCCAAAGGTTTCCCAGCGCTCAAGAGAACGGTGAAGCCTTTGATAATGACGCTCAAACGAGTAACAAAGGAGATGCGTCACCGGCGAAGTCAATCGGCGAAGCAGGTTAACCCGGCGGTTTACCGCTCTTTTATGACGCAAACAACAAGCGGGTGGAGTTTGTCATTCCGTAAGTGCAGAGCCTTGTTCCTCCAATCCGTAAGCACACTTATGCCCTCGATGTTGATCCGCTGAGCTTATAAGTGAAGAGGCATCTTTTCGTGCCTTAACCCGGATTGACCGGGTCTACCAATGACTTCCGGGCTTTGGGTGATGAAGAAGAAGAAGTTGAACCGACGCCAAACGCCCCCTCTTCCTCACGTCAACCCGGCGAGGAAGCTTAATCCGTCGAGCCGGGTGATGCATCAGAAGCTGCTGGCCACAACGTCATGCGAACCACTGGGCCTTGGACGGCTTTGTAATAGAATAGCTAGCACTTTGTTCTTGAACATGCCTTTATACCCTCCGTCTGTAACTTTTGTGCGGCGGTGCTGATACTTTGGTTTGAAGTATTGAAACCTTCAATGTATTTTGCCTGCAATCACAAATTCTTAAACCGCCACGGCGGCTTGCATCGCTAGCCGGCTTGGGACGCCGTCAAAGGAGAACAACTCCTGTGTGTATAATACCGGTTTACCGTGTAAACCGTGTCGGGTCATGAGAAGCCCCCTGTTACTCCATAATGGGATGTTAACAGAAAAAATCAAACCGAAAAAATCGCCGGATTAAGAAGGCAAACAAAAGTCAAATAACCGGGTATGCAAACCATATGGAAGTAAAGGCAATGATAAAAACCGTTTGCGTGAAGAGGCTTTATTGAGCCCGATCAGATGGTGTTACCATGGTCGGACAGGACCAAGCTCCCTATAAGGTGTAGCGGTGGTTCAAGTCAGCCAGTCCCCAATCGAAATCGTGGCATTATGCCGATCAAGTGGCATTGCAATGGTTCGGGTTCGACCAAGCCCCCAAGTGATTCTATGGCCTTAGGCCGACCAAGAGGCGGATCGGTTCAGACGTGACCATGTCCCCAAGTGATCTGGTGGCTTTCGCCTGTCAAAAGGTGTTGCATTGGTTCGGACACGACCAAGCCCCCAAGTGACAAAAACTTACGAACAGCAAGACCAAGGGTTAAACCGGAGGCTGCTTTACGACAACATCTCCATGTACCCAAACCGGACTTTTAACAGAACAGATACCCCGCTTTAGCCGATGATCCAGTTTATTGCTTTTACTCATAATATATACATTGTCTTAATATGTACATACGTGGAGCCGATGGCTCAGGTATAATAAGGCCGAAGATGAGCTATGTTCCACGGCCTGTTGGTCTCCTCCTCTGACATGCGTGAGTCCTTTCGCTCTCGAACATCAATCAGATAGTATGACCCGTTGTGCAGATTCTGCCGACCACAAAAGGCCCTTCCCAAGGTGGGGATAGCTTGTGCACATCTTTACGGTCTTGAATGAGCGAAGCACCAAGTCTCCTTCACGAAAGGTTCTGGTTTTAACCCGACCGTTGTGATACCGACGAAGATCCTGCTGGTAAACCGCGAACGAGCAGCCGCCATATCTCGCTCTTCATCCGGTCGATCCAACGCGTCTGCCAGTGCAGCCTCGCTATCCGCCTCAACATAAGCTGCCACCCGAGGTGAGTTGTGACGGATATCGCTGGCAGGACCGCCTCCGCTCCATAGACCATAAAGAACGGTGTGTATCCAGAGATCCGTTAGGGGTAGTGTTGATGCTCCATATCACCGATGGAAGCTCTTCCACCCAACAACCCGGCGTCCTCTCTAAAGGGACCATAAGCCGGGTTTGATACCTTTCAAGATCTCTGATTAGCTCGTTCCGCTTGACCATTGGAATGCGGGTGGGCCTTGAAGAAACGTCAAGCGGATGTGCTCTCGCTCACAAAACGCCTTCATGACTCCCTTGGACAAATTGGTGCCATTGTCCGTGATGATACCGTGTGGAAACCCAAACCGAAAATCACCTTTTTGATGAACTGAACCGCCGTGGCCGCATCACACTTGCTAACAGGCTCTGCCTCCACCCACTTTGTAAATTTGTCGACCGCCACCAACAGGTGGGTCTTCTTGTCCTTGGACCTTTTGAAAGGTCCGACCATATCCAGCCCCCAAGTCGCAAACGGCCAAGTAATTGGAATCATCCTCAATTCTTGGGCGGTACATGAGCACGTCTGGAAAACTTTTGGCAACCATCACACCGTCGGACCAAATCTTACGCATCGACAAGATGGGCAGTCAACCAATAGAAACCGTGGCGGAACGCTTTGGCCTAAGGACTTTGAACCGGCGTGGTGATCACAGTCCTTCATGGATCTCTCGCAATATCTCACAACCCTCCTCGGGGACACACAACGCTGAAACGCCTCGATTAATCGCAATGATGCAACTCGCCATTAACAATGGTCATAGACTTAGACCGCCGAACTATCTCGCCGAGCCAACGTCTCATCTTCCGTAACTCGCCCGGTTCATGTATGCCAAATAAGGGAGCGTCAATCCGAATGACATGCAAGGCCGCCACCAACCGAGCCTCCGGATCAGGAATAGCCAAATCAACTTCATCGGAAGCTTAAGCGGCGGATTGTGCGATACATCAAGGAAGGCGTTGGGCGGGACTAGTTTACGTTGAGAGCCCAGCCGGCTTAAAGCATCACCGCTTCGTTCTTCCGACGATCCACATGGTCCACGATATCCTTTAAAGTGCCTGCGACAACATCCACCTCCCGACGGTATGCAGCCATGAGTGGATCTTTGGAATCCCAAGTACACGATACTTGCTTTGGGCCACCAAGTCCGAGTCACCAAAGCATTTAACCCGGTGAGATTCATTTCCTTAGCCATCCGGAGACCATGGAGTAAAGCTTCATACTCAGCTGCATTGTTAGTACAAGGGAACATTAAGCGGAGAACGAATGTAACTTGTCACCTCGCGGGGAAGTTAATACGACTCCACCCCCGAGCCCTCCAATTGCTCGGACCCATCAAAGTGGATGGTCCAATAGGTATGATCCGCTTTTCTTCAGCGCTTGCAACTCCGGCCCAATCATTAATGAAATCCACAAGTGCTCGAGATTTTATCGCCGTCCGAGGCACATACCTTAAACCGTGCGGCCCCAGCTCTATAGCCCACTTAGCAATCCGCCGCCGCCTCCCGGTTACGTATGATGTCACCCAAGGGAGCTGAATCGACCACCGTGATGGGGTGCCCTCGAAATATTGCTTTAGCTTCCGGCGCCATATAAAGACCCCATATACCAGCTTCGCCAATGTGGATATCTCGCTTAGACTCAATGAGGACCTCGCTGATGTAATAAACCGCCGTTGAACCGGATACTCCTTCCCGCCTCCTTCCGCTCCACCACGATGGCCACGCTTAATCGCCACGGCATTAGCAAAGAACATATAACAGCAGCGGCTCTTTGTCAATGGGAGCGGCGAGAACCGCGGTTGGCCAACTGCCGCTTCAAATCCTCCAATGCTTCATCGGCCGCTGAACTCTGCATAAACCGATCCGTCTTCTTCAAAGATCTGGTACAAAGGAATGGCCTTCTCGCCTAGGCGGCTGATAAAACGGCTTAGTGCAGCAATCCGGCCTGCCAAGCGCTGGACATCATTGATGCACTTTGGCTTAGCCAAGGAGGTGATAGCCGTAATTTTGTCCGGATTAGCTTCGATCCCTCTGTTGGACACGAGAAAGCCCAATAACTTGCCTGCCGGAACACCAAAGACGCACTTGGCCGGGTTGAGCATCATCTTGTACACCCGCAAGTTGTCAAAAGTTTCCTTTAAATCCTCAATCAACGTTTCCTTCTGCCTTGACTTCACCACGATGTCATCCACATAAGCGTGCACGTTACGACCGATCTGTTCGTGCAAGCAATTCTGTACACAACGCTGATAAGTTGCTTGGGCGCTCTTGAGCCCAAAAGGCATAGATACATAGCAGAAGGCTCCAAAAGGGGTGATAAACGCCGTCTTCTCCTGGTCCTTAATCGCCATCTTAATCTGGTGATAACCGGAATACGCATCCAAAAAGCTCAAACACTCACAACCCGCCGTAGCATCAATAATCTGGTCAATGTGGGGAGGCGAAAGGATCTGGCTGGACAAGCTTTGTTAAGATCTGTGTAATCCACACACATGCGCCAAGTGCCATTCTTCTTGAGGACCAACACCGGATTAGCAAGCCACTCTGGGTGAAAGACTTCAACGATAAACCCTGCCGCTAAGAGCCTAGCAACTTCCTCTCCAATGGCCTTGCGCCTTTCCTCATTAAACCGGCGAAGAAACTGCTTTACCGGTCTGTACTTTGGGGTCAACATTAAGAGTGTGCTCACGAGTTCCCTCGGTACACCGGCATGTCGGAAGGCTTCCATGCAAAAATGTCCCGATTCTCACGGATGAACTTCGATGAGCGCGCTTTCCTATTTAGGATCCAAGTTGGCACCGATGGTGAACTGCTTGGACGAATCGCCGGGCACAAAATCAACAAGTTTCGTCTCGGCCACCGATTTGAACTTCAAATCCGGATCGTGCTCTGTAGTTGGCTTCTTTAAAGGGGTCATATCCGCCGGTCAACATTGTCTTTATAATATTTTAGCTCTTGATGGCACAAACCGACTCTGCATAAGCCGCATCACCTTCCTCGCACTCCAAAGCGATCCGCGGCTCCCATGAACCGTTATCGTTCCTTTGTGACCCGGCATTTTCAGCTGCAAATAAACATAACAGGGCCGTGCCATAAACTTAGCATAAGCCGGCCGCCCGAAGAGGGCGTGGTAAGGGCTTTGAATTTTCACCACCTCAAACGTTAACGTTTCCGATCTGGAGTCATGTTCGTCCCCAAAGGCCACTTCCAGAGCTATCTTACCGATCGGGTATGCCGATTTGCTGTGCACCACACCGTGAAACACTTGTCTTTGGACGGCCTAAGATGCCTATCCGTTAACCCCATACGCCGGAAGGTCTCGTAGTACGTGATGTTGATGCTACTCCCTCCATCCATAAGCACCTTGGTAAACTTGTATCCTCCTACCCGAGGCGCCACCACGGGTTAACCGACCCGGATTGTAAATCCGGGAGGATGGTCCTCTACGCTCCATACGATAGGTTGCTCGACCAACAGAGGTAATGCGGGCGCAGCCGTTCAACAACACCGACCGCCCTCTTCTCAAGTTTTCGGTCTCGTCTGTCCAAGCTGGTGGTAAAGACGTGGTAATCGCCCACCGCTCAACCGCTTTGGGTTAATTTGGTAACCCGATTGCTGCTGTTGTTGATTGTAACCCCTTGGTTACGATTGTTACGATTGTTACGATTACTCTGATTGCCTTGCCCGCCCGGATTACCACCGAACCCCGGGCGAATTTCCTCCATCAGAACGGGCGGACCACGAACCGCCACCGGCCCTTGATCATACCGGAAAGAGTTAGAGTTTTTGAACTCCTGCATAATATAACAATCCTTCCAAAGGTGGTTTGCGGTGCCTCCTTCGTCCCATGCTTCGGACAAGGTTGATTCAATATGTAATTCAGACGATCCGGATTGTGACCGCCCGGTTTGATTGCTTACCCTTGCGCCACGACCCTTGTCCTGCTGGCGTTGGTGTTGGCTACAAAGCCCATGTTACCGCTTGATTTACGCTTGTTCCTCCATTGCCCGCCGGATGATGTCATTGGCCTCGGAGTTGCTGCTCGCTTTCCCTTCCCCACTTCGTCATCCTCGGACTCGGGATCCTTGGTACTATCGTAATCAGCATACTTTACCAAAACGCCCATTAGAGTGCCCATGTCATTGCAAAACGCTTCATGCGACCCAGCTTCAATTTCAACGGTTCAAACCGACAATTGGCTTCAAGGTTAAGATCGCGGAATCAGGGTTGATCCGATGCGAAGAATGTAAAACTTCAAACGCGGGCGCACCCAATGGGTTGTGGATTCTCCCTCCGCTTGGACACAAGCCGCTAAATCCACCATAGACATGGGCTGCTTACAGGTGTCTTTAAATTTTTGAATGAACTGGGTCCGCAACTGGGTCCATGAACTGATCGAGTTGGGCGGCAAGTTCTTCAACCAAGTCCGGGCCGTACCTTCCAACATCATTGTGAAATACTTCGCACACGCAGCTTCATCCACATCCAGCATCTCCATGGCCATCTCATAGCTTTCTATCCATGCTTCTGGAGCTAAATCGGTAGTATAATTGGGCACCTTGCGTGGCCCTTTGAAGTCCTTGGGCAAACGACGCTATGCGAAGCGGGACGAGGCAAGGCACCCCAAAGAGCCGACATGACCCCTGGTTCAAGATGGTCGGACGAACCGCGCGAGCCGATGATCCTCGACAGCCGCTAACTCGGCCTCCCCACGTGTTCTCGGCGCGGTCCACTACCACTTGAGCATCTTGAAGCCACCCGGCCGGGTTGTTGCCGCGAGGCGGACCACGCCATGCGCATTGCTTGACACGGCCGGTCATTGCCGGGCTACCGGCTGTAGCTCCGGCTTGGGCGGGGGGTAGAGTGGATCCGATCCCGACTGTATGAATACGCTTCCTATTGAGCCAGGGCCGTCCTGAGGAGCTCCTTAACCTGGCGTGTCTCTACCGCCTGTGGTGAATCACCTTCAATTGGAATCGCCTCCAACCGTGCCGTAGCCGCAACAAGGTTATCCATCGGGTTGGAGTAGTGACCCGGAGGTGTTCGGTGACAGCCTGGGCGCCGGTATGATGGCGAGGCAGATCTATCACACGGGCTGAACCGGCGGCCGTCCCAGTGCTTCCGCCGGTTTACCACCGGCGACGGATTACTTGGTCCTCGCCTCAGGGTATTGAAAAGCTCTTCCTCGCAAACCGAAGGTAAACGGGATCTGTACTTCCTTTTCATGACTTCATGCGACGCGCCCGATCCAAAGATGAGCCTATAAGCTGCGCAAGATCCAAAGCGCCCGTTCGCCGCCATCCTCATGTCCGCGGCTGCTGTGTCCGCTTTAGCTTTAGTGATCTGCTCCCTCACCTTTGCAATCTCCGCATTGTGCAGGTCCCGATCCGGCGGATTAGCCTTCGCCATGAGCACAGCCAACGCGGCCGAAAAGCTCGATAAAACTTGAGCGGCGGGCGACAGTGGCCTCCTTCCCGCTGCCATCACCGCTGTTGAACCGGGCGCCCAGGGGCGCCATGGTCGAAGAGTGAAGCGCCGCTATGCATCGCCATGAAGATTCCAACCCGGTTGGGTAGATCAAAGGGGTCCGGAATACTCTCACCATCGAAACAGCCCCCGATCTGGCCATCTTGCAGCTGGTACAGAGACTCAGTTTCTCCGGCTGACGACTCGTCGCCAGAGTAGACAACGGTTTCGCCGCTAGATGCTGATCCGTCCTCGTAGTCTCCGTGGACGACTCCCACGAAAGCACGCCTGACCGCCGGTTTAGCTGTGGCAGGACTCTTCTTCGCCTACCGAGCCGTCTCGACGAGGTCGGTGCAGATGTCCGCCCAGCCCTGGCTCGCCGATCTTGCCGATGAACACGTGTATGCCGCCAAAGGGGACCCGGTATCCGTACTCAACCGAGCCGGCCTCGGGGCCCCAGTCCGCATCATCGATGTAGAGCTTGCCGCGACGACTCTTAGTCATCCGGCCCACAGCATAGCCTTCGAGTCCTTCGAACTTGCCCTCTAAGATCATCAAACCATCGTGCGATAGCCCCACGGTGGGCGCCAACCGTCGTGGAATTGTCACAGCAGATGTCCTCATGAAAGGACTTAGTCGCAGGGCCATCGTGACGGGTTAACCTAGAGGGGTTAAAGCGGACACAAAGACACGGGAGTTATACTAGTTCGCCCCTTCGATGAAGGTAAAAGCTCACGCCTAGTTGTGATGGGATTGATGTGATTTCGGCGCCTTAGGGAGCAATAGCTTCGCCTCGGCCTCGAATTCTCATCCTTAACTTCGCCGCCGGTCGCCCCTTATATACACGGGTTGACGCTTGACCGGTCTGAGAGTCCCGATCCGGCTCATACAAGTGTCCGGCTCGGTCTCTTCTCTCTTATCTTACAGCTCAAGTTACAAGACTAAGGCGGTTTACATGAATGGATCCTAATCCGCCTCTGGGCTTTGGGCCTCCTCCGTGGGCCCTGACCATGGATGAGGGTAACCCGGCCCCTTCGGGCGGTTTACACTCAGTAGTTATATCCCCAACAGAACCGTTCTGGAGGGATGGCTCGATGGTCCATGCAAAATACACACAACACCGGACAACATACCAACCCACAGCCTTAGAGCATGTTGGATACTCCGGCAGGTAGCCAAGAGCGGTGAGGGCATCCTTACCAAAAACACCCTGGAGCAACACCCTCCAGAAGACGACGACCCCAGAGTATTGACGGTCTTCAAGACATTTGCTTCAAACAATAAGCGCAAAAGGGCACTCCGCAACCTCGCCGAAGTCTGTCAAATCGCCGCGATAAACCCTTGGAATGACACGGCTATAACCTTTAATGTCGGTGACGAATCAAAACACAAGACAGTCCGAGCACCAGCCGCATTAGTCCTCAGTCCCATCATGGACGGCTTTCGACTCACCAAGGTCCTCATGGACGGCGGCAGCGGACTAAACCTCATCTACGAGGATACACTCCACAAGATGGAAATAAACAAAAGGTGCATCGAGCAAAGCAGCACGACCTTCTGAGAAATCATTCCCAGTCGGGAGGCGCGGTGTGCGGGAAAAACCACACTTGACGTGGCACCCCGGAGAATTATCGGTCCGAAGAAATAACCTTCCAAGTGGCTCCTTTCAGCAGCGGGTACCACGCCCTGTTAGGGCGAGTTGCTTTTACACGCTTCCAAGCTGTACCTCATTACGGTTACATGAAGCTTAAAATGCCCGGACCAAACGGCATAATCACTCTTGTCAGTGATCCAGACATAGCACTCCACGCCGAAAACAAAACCGCATCCCTGTCCCTTGAGGCATTATCTGAAGCCCTCGCGGCCGAAGAATTAACCGCACTGCGCTCCATGGTGGATAGGGACGATGTGATCTTAGACAAACGACCCAGATCCACCTCCTTCAAACCGGCAGAAGAAATAGTCAAATTTCAGGTCCACCCAACGGACCCCAAGAAGACAACATCTATTGGAGCACAACTAGACCCAACGGTCGACGCCGCACTACGGGATTTTTTTCGCGAAAACTGGGATACATTCGCCTGGCACCTTTCTGATATGCCTGGAATCCCACGGAAGCTGGACGAGCATAGTCTCAATATTAAAGGGATATAAACCAGTCAAACAAGCATTGCGGCGCTTTTCCGAATCCAAACAACAAGCTATGGGGGAGGAGCTGGCCAAGCTAATTGAGGCCGGATTCATCAGAGAAATAAAACATCCGGACTGGCTGGCAAACCTGGTGATGGTACCAAAGAAGGACAAATTCTGGCGGTTGCGTGTCGATTTTAAAGACCTCAATAAGGCTTGCCCTAAGGATCCCTTCCCCCTCCCCCACATTGATGAAATCATCGATGCTACCGCAGGACACGACTCACTGCGTTTACTTGATGCATATTCCAGATACCATCAAATCAAAATGAAGGAGAAAGATCAAGCTACAACATCATTCATTACCCCATATGGGCCATTCTGCTTCAACACCATGCCCTTCGGGCTCAAGAACGCCTGCGCCACATACCAACGCATGATTCAAACATGCCTGGAGAAACAGATCATCAAGACAGTTGAAGCTTATGTGGACGATGTCGTCATCAAAACTAGGCGCGTCGAAACACTAATAGACGATTTACGTCTCACATTCAATAACCTCCGCGCATATGACATTAAGCTCAATCCTGAAAAGTGCGTTTTCGGCGTCCCCGCTGGAAAACTGTTGGGCTTCATCGTTTCCAACAGAGGAATGGAAGCAAATCCAGCCAAAATCTGAGCTCTGTCACAATTGGCTACGCCAACAGACCTTAAACAAGTCCAAAAGCTCGCGGGTTGCGTGGCAGCCCTAAGTCGCTTTATCTCCAGATTGGGAGAAAAGGCATTGCCACTTGATACGCCTCCAACGCATCTATAATTTTTGATTGCTCCATGCTACTTTATCTACTATTTTAGGCTTTATTGGGCTTTATTTTCCACTTTTATATCATTTTTGGGACTAACCTATTAATCGGAGGCCCAGCCCATATTGCTGTTTTTTTGCCTATTTCAGTATTTCGAAGAAAATGAATATCAAACGGAGTCCAAACGGAATGAAACCTTCGAGAACGTGATTTTCTCACCGAACGTGATCCAGAGAACTTGAAGTGCAAGTCAAGAAGCAACCGGAGCCTCCACGAAATAGGAGGGCGCCCCCCCTATAGGGCGCGCCCCCTGTCTCGTGGGCCCCTCGGGTGGCCACCGACATACTTCTTCTTCCTATATATACCTACGCACCTCGAAAACATCCAGGGGCACCATGAAACACAATTCCCACCACCGTAACCTTCTGTATCCGTGAGATCCCATCTTGGAGCCTTCGCCGGCACTCTGCCGGAGCGGGAATCAAGCACGGAGGGCCTCTGCATCAACATCCTTGCCCCTCCGATGAGTTGTGAGTAGTTTACCACAGACCTACGGGTCCATAGTTATTAGCTAGATGGCTTCTTCTCTCTTTTTGGATCTCAATACAATGTTCTCCCCTCTCTTGTGGAGATCTATTCGATGTAATCTCTTTTTGCGGTGTGTTTGTCGAGATCCGATGAATTGTGGGTTTATGATCAAGTTTATCTATGAATAATATTTGAATCTTCTCTGAATTCTTTTATGTATGATTAAGTTATCTTTGCAAGTCTCTTGAATTATCAGTTTGGTTTGGCCTACTAGATTGATCTTTCTTGCCATGGGAGAAGTGCTTAGCTTTGGGTTCAATCTTGCGGTGTCCTTACCCAAAGGATGTAAAGGGTTGCAAGGCACGTATTGTATTGTTGCCATCAAGGATAACAAGATGGGGTTTATATCATATTGCATGAGTTTATCCCTGTACATCATGTCATCTTGCTTAATGCGTTACTCTGTTCTTATGAACTTAATACTCTAGATGCATGCTGGATAGCGGTTGATGTGTGGAGTAATAGTAGTAGATGCAGGAAGGAGCCGGTCTACTTGTTATGGACGTGATGCCTATATACATGATCATGCCTAGATAATCTCATAACTATGCGCTTTTCTATCAATTGCTCGACAATAATTTGTTCACCCACCGTAATACTTATGCTATCTTGAGAGAAGCCACTAGTGAAACCTACGGCCCCCGGGTCTATCTCTTATCATATTTGTTTCCAATCTACTTTTATTTGCATCTTTACTTTTTGCATATATATTATAAAATACCAAAAATATATTTTTATTATCTTACTATCTTTATTAGATCTCACTTTCGCAAGTGGTCGTGAAGGGATTGACAACCCCTTTGTTGCGTTGGTTGCGATTTCTCAGTTTGTTTGTGTAGGTGCGTGGGACTTTTGAGGAGCCTCCTACTGGATTGATACCTTGGTTCTCAAAACTAAGGGAAATACTTACCCTACACTTTGCTGCATCATCCTCTCCTCTTCGAGGAAAACCAACGCAAGCTCAAGATGTAGCACCACTCTATCGCCTTCTATGGCGAACCGATCACTTCGAGTGGACGGACGCGGCAACAGCCGAACTGGAGGAAATAAAAACCCTTCTTGTGAGCAACCCAATCCTGGCCGCACCAAACGTCGGCGAACCGATGTTACTATACATATCGGCAACACATCAGGTGGTGAGTGCTGTGCTCGTCGTTGAACGAGAACAGGGCGGACACAAAATTCCCGCTTCAGAAGCCAGTATACTACGTATCCACTGTCCTTACACCATGCAAATCCCGTTACCCCCATTATCAAAAGATAGCATACGCGGTCTTCATGGCATCCCGAAAGCTCCGACACTACTTCCAGGAGTGTTCGATCACGGTGGCTTCCGAAGTACCACTCAACGACATTATAAACAACCGCGATGCCATGAGCCGGATTGCCAAATGGGCCATTGAGCTCCTTCCATTTGATATTACATACAAACCACGTCGAGCTAAATCCCAAGTATTGGCTGACTTCATCGCCGAATGGACAGAGGCCGAACTCCCTAAAGAGTACGACGCATATTCCAATTGGGTTATGTACTTCGATGACTCCAAAATGCTGGCAGGGCTAGGGGCGGGCATCGTTTTAACGTCACCTACTGGAGACACCGTTCAGTACATACTCCAAATACTATACACAGACTCCAACAATACAGCCGAATACGAGGCCTTATTGTATGGTCTCCGGATGGGTGTCTCCATGGGCATACAAGGCCTAGAAGTGCGCGGGGACTCAAACCTTGCAATATCTCAAATAAATGGAGACTTCGACGCCAAAGATCCGAAGATGGCAGCTTATTGTAATGCCGTCATAAAAATGACGGCCCGGTTCGAGGGGCTCGAGTTCCATCATGTGGCTCGAGAAAGTAATCAAGCAGCGGACGTTCTTGCTCGTATCGGCGCTAAGCGCGATCCCGTCCCACCTAATATCTTTCTGGAAAGGCTTTTTAAGCCATCCGTGGTGTGGCAGGGGGAAACTGACAGTCTGGATCCGAACATAATCCCAGATTCCGAAAACACCGACATCATCGGAGGCTCAGCAACCGAAATAACACCATCGGCGCATCTCATCATGGCAGTAATTGCCCCATGGACCGAACCCTTCCTGGCCTACCTTAACAGGAAGGAGCTTTCTGAGGACCAGAATGAGGCCCGCCGCATTGTCCGGCGTTCGAAGGCCTACAAGGTTCATGACAGAGAGCTCTATAAGAAAAGTGCTACCGGAGTCCTTCAAAGATGTATCTCCGAGGAGGAGGGGCGGCAGCTCCTGGCTGAGATTCATGCCGGTCTTGGCGGGCACCACTGTTGGGGAACGTAGTAATTTCAAAAAATTTCCTACGCACACGCAAGATCATGGTGATGCATAACAATGAGAGGGGAGAATGTTGTCCACGTACCCTCGTAGACCGAAAGCGGAAGCGTTAGCACAACGCAGTTGATGTAGTCGTACGTCTTCACGATCCGACCGATCAAGTACCGAACGTACGACACCTCCGAGTTCAGCACACGTTCAGCCCGATGATGTCCCTCGAACTCCGATCCAGCTGAGTGTTGAGGGAGAGTTTCGTCAGCACGACGGTGTGGTGACGATGTTCATGTTCTACCGACACAGGGCTTCGCCTAAGCACCGCTACAGTATTATCAAGGTGGACTATGGTGGAGGGGGGCACCGCACACGGTTGGGAGAGATCAACTGATCAACTTGTGTGTCTAGGGTTCCCCCTGCCCCCGTATATAAAGGAGCAAGGGGGAGGTGCGGCCGGCCAGGGAGGAGGCGCGCTAGGAGGAGTCCTACTCCTACCGGGAGTAGGACTCCCCCCTTTTCCATGTTGGACTAGGAGAGAGAGGGGGAAGAGGTGGAGGGGAGGAAGGAAAGGGGGGGCAGCCGCCCTCTCCTTGTCCTATTCGGACTGGGGGGGAGGGGCAGGCGGCCCTGCCCTGGCCTCCTCTCCTCTCTTCCACCAAGGCCCACTAAGGTCCATTAAGTTCCCGGGGGGTTCCGGTAACCTCCCGGTACTCCGGAAAAATCCCGATTTCACCCGAAACACTTCCAATATCCAAACATAGGCTTCCAATATATAAATCTTCATGTCTCGACCATTTCGAGACTCCTCGTCATGTCCGTGATCACATCCGGGACTCAACAACCTTGGTACATCAAAACATATAAACTCATAATATAATCCATCGTAACGTTAAGCGTGCGGACCCTACGGGTTCGAGAACTATGTAGACATGACCGAGACACGTCTCCGGTCAATAACCAATAGCGGAACCTGGATGCTTATAATTGCTCCCACATATTCTACGAAGATCTTTATCGGTCAGACCGCATAACAACATACGTTGTTCCCTTTGTCATCGGTATGTTACTTGCCCGAGATTCGATCGTCGGTATCTCAATACCTAGTTCAATCTCGTTACCGGCAAGTCTCTTTACTCGTTCCATAATACATCATCCCCCAACTAACTCATTAGTTGCAATGCTTGCAAGGCTTAAGTGATGTGCATTACCGAGAGGCCCCAGAGATACCTCTCCGACAATCGGAGTGACAAATCCTAATCTCGAAATACGCCAACCCAACATGTACCTTCGGAGACACCTGTAGAGCACCTTTATAATCACCCAGTTACGTTGTGATGTTTGGTAGCACACAAAGTGTTCCTCCGGTAAACGGGAGTTGCATAATCTCATAGTCATAGGAACATGTATAAGTTATGAGGAAAGCAATAGCAACATACTAAATGATCGTGTGCTAAGCTAATGGAATGGGTCATGTCAATCACATCATTCTCCTAATGATGTGATCCCGTTAATCAAATGACAACCCATGTCAATGGCTAGGAAACATAACTATCTTTGATCAACGAGCTAGTCAAGTAGAGGCATACTAGTGACACTCTGTTTGTCTATGTATTCACACATGTATCATGTTTCCGGTTAATACAATTCTAGCATGAATAATAAACATTTATCATGATATAAGGAAATAACTAATAACTATATTATTGCCTCTAGGGAATATTTCCTTCAGTCTCCCACTTGCACTAGAGTCAATAATCTAGATTACACAGTAATGATTCTAACACCCATGGAGCCTTGGTGCTGATCATGTTTTGCTCGTGGAGGAGGCTCAACGGGTCTGCAACATTCAGATCCATATGTATCTTGCAAATTTCTATGTCTCCCACCTGGACTAGATCCTGGATGGAATTGAAGCGTCTCTTGATGTGCTTGGTTGTCTTGTGAAATCTGGATTCCTTCGCCAATGCAATTGCACCAGTATTGTCACAAAAGATTTTCATTGGACCCGATGCACTAGGTATGACACCTAGATCGGATATGAACTCCTTCATCCAGACTCCTTCATTTGCTGCTTCCGAATCAGCTATGTACTCCGCTTCACACGTAGATCCCGCCATGATGCTTTGTTTAGAACTGCACCAACTGACAGCTCCACCGTTCAATGTAACGTATCCGGTTTGCGATGTAGAATCGTTCGGATCAGTGTCAAAGCTTGCATCAACGTAACCATTTACGATGAGCTCTTTGTCACCTCCATAAATGAGAAACATATCCTTAGTCCTTTTCAGGTATTTCAAGATGTTCTTGACGCTGTCCGATGATCCACTCTGGATTACTTTGGTACCTCCTTGCTAGACTTATAGCAAGGCACACATCAGGTCTCGTACACAACATTGCATACATGATAGAGCCTATGGCTGAAGCATAGGGAACATCTTTCATTTTCTCTCTATCTTCTGCGGTGGTCGGGCATTGAGTCCTACTCAACTTCACACCTTGTAACACAGACAAGAACCCTTTCTTTGCTTGATCCATTTTGAACTTCTTCAAAACTTTGTCAAGGTATGTGCTTTGTGAAAGTCCAATTAAGCGTCTTGATCTATCTCTATAGATCTTAATGCCCAATATGTAAGCAGCTTCACTGAGGTCTTTCATCGAAAAAAATCTTATTCAAGTATCCCTTTATGCTATCCAGAAATTCTATATCATTTCCAATTAGTTATATGTCATCCACATATAATATCAGAAATGCTACAGAGCTCCCACTCACTTTCTTGTAAATACATGCTTCTCCAAAAGTCTGTACAAAACCAAATGCTTTGGTCACACTATCAAAGTGTTTATTCCAACTCCTAGAGGCTTGCACCAGTCCATAAATGGATCGCTGGAGCTTGCACACTTTGTTAGCTCCCTTTGGATTGACAAAACCTTCTGGTTGCATCATATACAACTCTTCTTCCAGAAATCCATTCAGGAATGCAGTTTTGACATCCATCTACCAAATTTCATAATCATAAAATGTGGCAATTGCTAACATGATTCAGACAGACTTAAGCATCGCTATGGGTGAGAAGGTCTCATCGTAGTCAATCCCTTGAACTTGTCGAAAACCTTTTGCAACAAGTCGAGCTTTGTAGACAGTAACGTTACCGCCGGCATCAGTCTTCTTCTTGAAGATCCATTTATTCTCAATTGCTTGCCGATCATTGGGCAAGTCAACCAAAGCCCACACTTTGTTCTCATACATGGATCCCATCTCAGATTTCATGGCTTCAAGCCATTTTGCGGAATCTGGGCTCACCATCGCTTCTTCATAGTTCGTAGGTTCATCATGATCTAGTAGCATGACTTCCAGAACAGGATCACCGTACCACTCTGGTGCGGATCTTACTCTGGTTGATCTACGAGGTCCAGTAACAACTTGATCTGAAGTTCCATGATCATCATCATCAATTTCCTCACTAATTGGTGTAGGTGTCACAGAAACCGGTTTCTGTGATGAACTACTTTCCAATAAGGGAGCAGGTATGATTACCTCATCAAGTTCTACTTTCCTCCCACTCACTTCTTTCGAGAGAAACTCCTTTTTAGAAAGGATCCATTCTTAGCAACGAATGTTTTGCCTTCGGATCTGTGATAGAAGGTGTACCCATGATCTCCTTTGGGTATCCTATGAAGACACATTTCTCCGATTTGGGTTCGAGCTTATCAGGTTGAAGCTTTTTCACATAAGCATCGCAGCCCCAAACTTTCAGAAACGACAACTTTGGTTTCTTGCCAAACCACAATTCATAAGGCGTCGTCTCAACGGATTTTGATGGTGCCCTATTTAACGTGAATGCAGCCGTCTCTAAAGCATAACCACAAAACGATAGAGTTAAATCAGTAAGAGACATCATAGATCGCACCATATCTAGTAAAGTACGATTACGACGTTCGGACACACCATTACGCTGTGGTGTTTCGAATTGGCGTGAGTTCTTGAAACTATTCCGCATTGTTTCAAATGTAGACCAAACTTCGTAACTCAAATATTCTCCTCCACGATCAGATCGTAGAAACTTTATTTTCTTGTTACGATGATTTTCAACTTCACTCTGAAATTCTTTTAACTTTTCAAATGTTTCAGACTTATGCTTCATCAAGTAGATATACCCATATCTGCTTAAATCATCTGTGAAGGTGAGAAAAAATGATATCCGCCACGAGCCTCAACATTCATCGGACCACATACATCTGTATGTATGATTTCCAACAAATCTGTTGGTCTCTCCATAGTACCGGAGAATGGCGTTTTAGTCATCTTGCCCATGAGGCACGGTTCGCAAGTACCAAGTGATTCATAATCAAGTGTCTCCAAAAGTCCATCAGTATGTAGTTTCTTCATGCGCTTTACACCGATATGACCTAAACGGCAGTGCCACAAATAAGTTGCACTATCATTATCAACTCTGCATCTTTTGGCTTCAAAATTATGAATATGTGTATCACTACTATCGAGATTCATAAAAAATAGACCACTCTTCAAGGGTGCATGACCATAAAAGATATTACACATATAAATAGAACAACCATTATTCTCTGATTTAAATGAATAACCGTCTCGCATCAAACAAGATCCAGATATAATGTTCATGCTCAACGCCGGCACCAAATAACAATTATTTAGGTCTAAAACTAATCCCGAAGGTAGATGTAGAGGTAGCGTGCCGACCGCGATCAAATCGACTTTGGAACCATTTCCCACGCGATCGTCACCTTGTCCTTGGCGGTGTTCGCTTAATCCGTAGTCCCCTGCTTCGAGTTGCAAATATTAGCAATGTAACCAGTATCAAATACCTGTGTGCTACTGCGAGCTCTAGTAAGGTACACATCCATAACATGTATATCACATATACCTTTGTTCACCTTGCCATCCTTCTTATCTCGCCAAATACTTGGGGCAGTTCCGCTTCCGATGACCGATGCGCTGGCAGAGAAGCACTCGGGCCAGGCTTAGGTCCAGACTTGGGTTTCTTCTCCTGAGCAGCAACTTGCTTGCTGTTCTTCTTGAAGTTCCCCTTCTTCTTCACTTTGCCCTTTTTCTTGAAACTAGTGGTCTTGTTGACCATCAACACTTGATGCTCCTTCTTGATTTCTACTTCCGCAGCATTTAGCATTGCGAAGAGCTTGGGAATCGTCTTATCCATCCCTTGCATGTTATAGTTCATCACTAAGCTCTTGTAGCTTGGTGGCGATGATTGGAGAATTACATCAATGACGCTTATCATCCGGAAGATTAACTCCCGCTTGAATCAAGTGATTATTATACCCGGACATCTTGAGTATATGCTCACTAACAGAACTATTCTCCTCCATCTTGCAGCTATAGAACTTATTGGAGACTTCATATCTCTTAGTCCGGGCATTTGCTTGAAATATTAACTTCAACTCCTGGAACATCTTATATGCTCCATGACGTTCAAAACGTCATTAAAGTCCCGGTTCTAAGCCGTAAAGCATGGCACAATGAACTATTGAGTAGTCATCAGCTTTGCTCTGCCAGACGTTCATAACATCTGGTGTTGCTCCTGCAAAGAAGCAGTTCGCACCCGGTGCTTACAGTGATTTAATTCTTCTGTGTAGCAATGAGGATAATCCTCAAGTTACGGACCCCGTCCGTGTAATTTCTACTAGCATCTTTCAACTTTGCTTTCTTAAGAAACGCATTGAAATTCAACAGAACAACAGCACGGGACATCTATCTACAATCAAACATAGACAAGCAAGATACTATCAGGTACTAAGTTCATGATAAATTTAAGTTCAATTAATCATATTACTTAAGAACTCCCACTTAGAAAGACATCCCTCTAATCCTCTAAGTGATCACGTGATCCAAATCAACTAAACCATAACCGATCATCACGTGAAATGGAGTAGCTTTCAATGGTGAACATCACTATGTTGATCATATCTACTATATGATTCACGCTCGACCTTTCGGTCTCAAAGGTTCCGAGGCCATATCTGCATATGCTAGGCTCGTCAAGTTTAACATGAGTATTCTGCGTGTGCAAAACTGGCTTGCACCCGTTGTAGATGGACTTAGAGCTTATCACACCCGATCATCACGTGGTGTCTGGGCACGACGAACTTTTATCTTGAAATTTAGTGAGAGATCATCTTATAATGCTACCGTCAATCAAAGCAAGATAAGATGCAAAAAAAGATAAACATCATATACAATCAATATAAGTGATATGATATGGCCATCATCATCTTGTGCTTGTGATGTCCATCTCCGAAGCACCTCCATGATCACCATCGTCACCGGCGCGACACCTTGATCTCCATCGTAGCATCGTTGTTGTCTCGCCAATCTTTTGCTTCTATGACTATCGCTACCGCTTAGTGATAAAGTAAAGCATTACAGGGAGATTGCATTGCATACAATAAAGCGACAACCATATGGCTTCGCCATTGCCGATAACTTCGGTTACAAAACATGATCATCTCATACAATAAAATATAGCATCATGTCTTGACCATATCACATCACAACATGCCCTGCAAGAACAAGTTAGACGTCCTCTACTTTGTTGTTGCAAATTTTATGTGGCTGCTACGGGCTTAGCAAGAACCGTTCTTACCTACGCATCAAAACCACAATAATAGTTTGTCAAGTTGGTGTTGTTTTAACCTTCGCAAGGACCGGGCGTAGCCACACTCGGTTCAACTAAAGTTGGAGAAACTGACACCCGCTAGCCACCTTTGTGCAAAGCACGTCAGGAGAACCGGTCTCGCGTAAGCGTAATGTCGGTCTGGGCCGCTTCGTCCAACAATACCGCCGAACCAAAGTATGACATGCACTACAAAAAAAAACACATCCGTGACATTTTGGGCCGAACGAATTTTTTTTGTCATACATATGACACTTCTATGATGATAATTGTGACAAAACCCGGTATCATCATAGATGTGGTGGGCTCCTACTTCTATGACAAAAAATTATGATGTAAAATGGGCTTTTCCCTGGCGGGCCGGAGACGACCGCATGACATTCTTTGGGCCGTCCATGACGGAAAAAACCGTGGTAGAAGCGAGGGGGAGGAAAATTTCGGGGAGTTCCCGGTTACGGTGGGAGGTCAGGGGCCGAGCGATGCGCGTTTCTCTCGTACACGTACGCGCGTGTGTGCGAGGCGTTGGCTCTAACTGAACCCGAGCGATTGCACTGCAGGCTACGCGTTACTGAACCCGAGCGATCGATCGATGGCTGTTAACTGAACCCGATCGAGTGATTCCTTCGCCATCGCTGCTAATCAAGCCTATCGATTGGATGAACAGTGAGCGTTGCGGTGGGGGGAGGGGGGTTGGATGAATAGTGAGCGGTGGCGTTGCCTCTGGATGAACAGGACCCCGTGGTGTGGAGGGCTGGATGAACAGTAGACGGTGGAGGGGTGCCCGTGGAGGGCTGGTTGAACAGGACCCTATGGTGTGGAGGGCTGGATGAACAGTAGATGATGGAGGGGTGGTTGAACAGTAGCCGGTGGAGTAGCGCGCGGTAGAGGCTGGATGAACATGAGCCCGTGGAGGCTGGAGGAGGTCGACGGTAGCCCGTGGAGGCTGGAGGAGGTCGACGGTGGAGATGAATAGTATCCTGTGGAGTCCCGTTTTGTGGTACGCCACACCCCTCCCGATGAACGGGACCCGCGTTTCGACCGTAGCGCTCCAACACAAGTCCGTTTTGTCCGTTTTGCTGTACGCCACACCCCTCCACCCCCGTTTCGACCGTAGGAGGTCCGTTTCGTCCATTTTGCGCACGCCACACCCTCCCGATCAACAGGACCCCTGCTTCGATCGTAGGGAGGTCCGCTTCTCCGCTTTGGCAGACGCCACACCCTCCCGATCAACAGGACCTGTTCCGAACATGGCCGGTCGAGCGAAGGCCATTTCTCCGTTCTACGGTATGCCAGCCTCGCTTCCATCGCCTGTTCCGGCCCAAGCGGTTGGCTCACGCTGCCTGCTGCCTCCCGATGAACACGACGCATTCCGTTGCCCCCCATGAACACGACGCATTCTGCTGCTCCCCATGAACACGACGACGACGCTGTTTCTCCATTCCGACCCAGCCATGTACACGAGCCCCGGTCGCACGAGCGCCGAGTAGGCGTTCGAGACCCGCCCGTATGTACACATACGCGGGTCAGATTTTCTTTCTTGCACTTTGGCGGTATGCGTGCGACGCAGTACATGCGCGGCGCCTCTACTACGACACGTGCGCGCCTCTACTATGACATGTGCGCGCCTCTACTACGACACGTGCGCGCCTCTACATCGACCACTATGTACGTACACATTCGCGACCAGGATGACAACGCTACGTACGCTTCGACCAGGTGGGTCCCGACTGTCAGGCACTTCCTTGCGTGTGAAGATGTAGCTGGTGGGTCCCAGCAGTCAGGGGGCGAATCGTTCTTTTTGCCCGGACGCACTTCCTTGCGTGCGAAGATGTAGCCGGTGGGTCCCAGCAGTCAGGGGGGCGAATCGCTTTTTTTGCTCGGACGCACTTCCTTGCGTGCGAAGGTGTAGCTGGTGGGTCCCAGCAATGTGGGGCGAATCATTTTGGTTTTTTGCCCGGACGCACTTCCTTGCGCGGCGAAAGGTGTAGCTGCTGGTCCCAGCAATGGGGCAAATCGCTTTTTTGCGGACGCACTTCCTTATGCGTATGATGGTGTAGTGTGGGTCCGAATACCGTGGGGCGAACCGTTTTTTTCCGAACACACTTCTTTGCGTGAGAAGATGTAGCTGGTGGGTCCCAGCAGTCAGGGGGGCGAATCATTTTTTTTGGACGCACTTCCTTGCGTGCGAAGATGTAGCTCGTGGGTCCCAGCAGTCAGGGGGCGAATCATTGTTTTGTGAAATACGGTGGCCCGTCTGGTGGGTCCCCGCTGTCAGGTGGAGGAATAATTATTTTGCGTAATAAGGAGGCACTTCCTCGCGGCTGCCGTGGACCCAGCTGTCAGCCTCTCCACGTACAGTCCACGTCCGATGGAAGTCGTTCCTTGACCATGTTGACCACACCGCGCCGAGAGCACCACGACGGTGGACGACGGCAAGGCCTAGGAAGGGGACGACGTGGAGTCGGGGAAGACGCGGCAGTGGATGCACACGCAGAGAGGAGTACGAGGGCTCACTGGTTCGGCTGCGCTGCCGTCGCCGCAGAATAACAGGTGGTGTGGGTGAGTGGACGGATGGCCCGCCACGCGGGAGTAGTAGGGCGGTGAGGCCTCCGCGGCAAAGACATCCGCCACGGGAGGCGTGAGCAAAGCGGCACGATCGACGCTGCTTTGGGCGGCCGGAGCAAGAAGACCAGAGGTTGAAGAAGCACGACGGCCGTTGGATGGACATCGACGGTCACCGCAGCTAGAATCGTTTATATTGACTAAGTTGACAAAGCCCTTGGTACGTCAACTTAGTAGGCCCACAGTCGCCTTGAAACGGTGCGCCCAGGATGTCGTGGGAGGAATCATTAATTGGGCGGGTGAAGCTAGAATATCCGAGATTGAAGAAGAAGCACGGCATCCGTTGGATGGACATCCGACGGCCACTGCTGCTAGAACCGTGTGTTGACTATAAGTTGACAAAGCCTTGCATACGCGTCAACTCTGTTTTTTTAGGGACGCACAACTTAGTAAGGCCAGAAGTGTGTGGTAGAGAACTTATAGACCATTTGAGATTTGTAAGAATGTGTAGCCCATTTTTGAATTCTAATGGAATTTACTACAGCCCATTTACAGTTTGTCAAAAGTACAACCCATTTCAACCAACCGTACAAAACAGAATTCAATAAAAAGTTCCACATTTTGATGGGATCCGAAATATTTTTATCTCGAAATTTCTAGTCAAATTAAATACAATTTCAATATAAATTTATATTACATAAAAATCCAACGAAACATTGCACTTGCAACAATTAATGAAATTAAAATTTTCAATATCCAAAAATAATAATTTATAAAGTAATCACGTGTTTGGTGCATTTTTTATAGTTACTGCCCAATTTTTATAATTACATCCCATTTATTATTTCTTAAAGCCCATTTTCTTGTTAAGCCTAATGCATCCCTCCTAGGAAAGATTTGCAGCCCAGCGGGGCGGAGAATAACAACTTGACCTTGCCTGGGTATTCCTAAAAAAAGTATAGCTGGGCTAGCCATTTTTAGCTTGAAAAAATTAATATTTGGGCTGGATATCTGGCCTGGGCTAGACGGGCCACAGCCCGCCAAGTTAATACCTACAGCGATGTTTTCGTTGTTGTTCAGAGGAGAAAAAAAATATCTGGGCTAAACATCGAAAAACTCTGCACAAATATTACTCGAGTTGCTTGGTCCCAGCTGTCGGCCGCTTCTTGTGCAATTCTCTCGTTTATTGACGACTCCAGGAGGTTGACAATGGTGTGGGTCCGTGTTGTCAGGAAACCAGGAGGAAGCAAAATAAATTATAGTTTTATATAATATATAATAAGGAGGCACTTGCGTACGTGAGGCTATGGACCTGGTGGGTCCCCATTGTCATCCTCTCCAAGTAAAGTCATCTCTCGCCGCTGCTTCCTTCCGATCAAATGCGCCGCTTCTTCCCGCTTCCCGGTGCAGGCGATTGCTCCGCCTTCAAATGACACAAGTGTCGTCCGTGCGTCCATCTGCCGCCCACAGTAATGATACGCGGTTGCCGAGGCAGCTACTTTGGCGCCACACGTCCGTCCCTCCGCCCGGCGACCATTGCTATATAAACTGCTGCGCCGGCCATAGCCGCAGTCATCCGCATCCGTTCCCTTTCTCCTGTCCACACCCCTACTGCCCACCATGGCTTCCTCGCGCTCCAGCGCTCTTCGAGACGGGCGGACGACGGTCCACGAGGAGATGGCAGCCATTGCAGCCGACCGGCTGGCCGGCAGGCAGCCGGAGGACGACGACGTCCCAATGGAGAACATGGTAGACGACAATCCAGCGCCAACCCCTTCCTCCGCGCCATCCTCGCCGGTGCATTGCACCATGACCATCGTTGAGGCCCGTGCCCAATATATGGACAGGGTGAGGCAGATGCATGAGGAGCAGTTCCGGGAGGCGCAAGCCGACGCCGCCTACAACCACCATCTCCTCCAGGAGCACCTGCAGGCGGAGGAGCAGATTGCCGCGGAGCGGGCGGAGCAGGAGGCGCTGCTCGACTCGTACCGCTCCGCCCGCAAGGGCCGCCTCAAGCGCTGGTGGTACCGCATGCGGGTGGCGGAGGCTGCGGCCGTCTACAAAGAGGCTAGAAAAGAGGGCGATGAAGCGGGCGAGGTGCTGTTTGGCGAGACCGAGGACGAGCCAGAGGACGATGCCGGCTCCGACGAGTCCCCGCTCCACTGGCGTCGACGAGGCAGAGGACATCGCCTGCTCAGCCGAGGCCCCACCCTGCCGGCAACGTGGGGGAGGATTTCCACCGTTCCGCTGAGGCACCGCCCGCCGACAATGAGACAGAGGACATCGCCGGCTCCACCGAGGCCCCTCCCCACTGCCAACGAGGCCGCACCACATAGAAAACAAGGAAGAGTAGAACACGGTAGGTCGCCGCCGCTCGGGTCCAAGTAAGGCCACCGCTGCTACCCTCCGATTGAAGCCAAGCTAGGCGGGTTGACCATTGACGGCCGGTTAGCTTCTTGGCGGTGACGTGGAGTCGAGAGCTGCTACCGAGAAGAACGCTGCTTCTACTTAATCGCTGGGTGCAGATTGGTCGGTGACACATGGGCCCAACAGGACACATGTCGGTTATGCAATCGCACCTGCAGCTAAGTCATCAAGCTTCTGCTCGGCTCTGGGACACAGTGGGTAGCTTCGTTAATTAATTATACCTCCAGCACCCTTTTTAGTCGAAGAATGTATGAAATGTAATGAAATCCGGCATGTTTATATGAAATCCGACCATGTATTAATGAATTTATTTCGATTAGTTCAATTCTCAGTATCACTGGCATTGGATGAACATGCAAAACAATATGTACTAGCATTATTCCCAGGGTGATCATCTCGTTTGCAGCAATTTCACATGTACTCCCTCCGGTCCTTTCTAGTCTGCATACAAGTTTTGTCTGCAGTCAAAGAATCTCTACTTTGACCAATCTTATACAAAAAGTATGCACTTTCACAATGTGCGAAGTAAAAAGAAACAGAAGGAGTACACAGAGTTTGAGCAGCTTTTTAGCATTTATGTACATTGCAATCAAACACACAGGCCTGGCAATTCATAGAAAGCATTCAAAACAATCGATGATTATGCATCTCAGCGACTCACATGTCAGAGGTAATATTTACTTCACAGCTAAAGAATAAAGAAAAAAATTGATCGACGCTGCTGACAGCAAAGGGCATCCCGTTCGAAAATATCAAACGCATGTCTTGCTAAAATCAATGAGCAAAATTTGACAAGGTTGTCCCATTCCAAAATATCAAATGCCTACGATTGTGGAATGGGCAGGGTTTGCCATTAGTTCGGACATTGACATGGCACCTCGTGCTAAATAAACCAGCTGTTCTTTTGTGCAGTTCCACCAAAATCAACCAAATTCGCGCGTAGCTTGTATGATTTCGCCCTTATATGTTGCAATGCCTTGAACTTATCGGCACCTCCTTTCTTGTGGTGGAAATGAATGATTCGACGTATTAATGAACATTTTGTGCAGTTCCCATTGAAATCAAGTCGAGCACCCTGTTTGCACAAATACAAAAAGTGATTAGTATAAAGCAAACTGTACTATGATTTGACAGTTTCAACAGTACATACATGGTCCATGTAGAGCACACTTTTAGAAAATGGAACTTACCGTAAAGAATCCTAGAATAACATTGTACTCACAAGCATCACAAAGAAAAAATAGAGATTTGTCAGTCCTTCTGAGTTGAAGTTAGTTTGGTCTTGTGGGGAGTAATGTAACCATCCTTCAACTGCTCCTTCTGATGAGAAGATAGACAGGGCTTCTTCATCCTGGCATAATCGGAACTAGTCACTTCACGTACTCCATATTCTTCAGAGGAAGATGGTCCTGTTGTGCAAAGACAAGAGGACTACTAAATGCTAGCATCCATGCATGTTTGCTCAAAAAAAAGGAAAGGAAATATTTAAAACAACACAGATGAAGCACTTCTCAAGGACAATACCACTTTTTCATGACAGTATCTAAACAGTAGCACAACACCAATAGAGATGAAAAAGCTCAATCATATGGATGAAATCGGGCTTAGTACCAACCTTTGTCGAGGCTGATTGTGTAGAGCATATGATGAAGCACTTCTCCGGAACCATCTGTTGCTATCTACGGGGTGGCCATGCTTACTATATACTCCTCGATTAGTTAAATGTTTCCTACATCTTCTTGTGCAGTTCCACTAAAATATATGGTATCTTCAAAGAAGATCCTGTTTGCACAAGTAGAGATAATTACGTATGGCATCAAATCGGTGGCAAAACAATTGCTCGCTCCAGCCATAGCAATAAATTAAGATGCAAAACTATATCATTACTTGTGTCATCACAGTTCCAAAGGCTTCATTACAGACCGGAGTTGATTTTGTTTTTCTACCGCTTGTTCTTCCCTTCATCACTTGGTTCAATAATGCATAAGCTTCGCCTTCAATGTAAGATTTGGCATGTCAATTAGGGAGCACAAGTATAGTACTAAACTTAATTTTACGATGAAAGTGGCAAAATCTGTGCCAGCTAGCCAGAAATATCCTTATCTTACCTCAATGGGATATTACGGTGCACATATAGATTGGAAGTCTTGTCTCCATTTGTGCAGTTCACTAAAATCAAGCAACATTATCGCATAAGTAGCACAACATATGGAAGCACACCTGCAGAATCATGTGAAAGAAGGATAGTCTTGACCTCTCATGATGCGGAATTCAAACAACTCACAAGAAGAAGATCTGAACCAAATTCGCCTTAACGGATAGGAAGTAAGATCTCCTCTTGTGCAGTTCCACTAAGATCAAGTAATCAAGAAACATTTTATGTGTGACATTTTGGTTGAACTGCACAAAACACTCTTAAAACAAAAGTGTTTTGTGCAGTGCAACAAAAGGTCACAATGGCAACGAGGTGAAGTAGATAACCCTGTTTACACAAAGGTGCAAAGGAAACAATTAGTGGTCAATGACGGTGGTTGACATGTAAGCCAACAAAAAGAAGCATCTACCTTATCTAAATGGGAAAGAAAGCAAGACAGTAGCATTTCTCAAACGGGGGCATTGATTAATATTAACATAGAGATTATATTAACAATAAAATTCGTTAAACATGTAATTTGCTTTTAACTGTGGCATTGCATCAATTTTCCAGCAGGATTATTAGAGGGTGTTTGTTTACAGGGACATTTTGGTGTAGGGACTAAACAACTCCGTGTCAGTCCTATCTAAAACAAACAGGAGGGACTTTTAGGGACTAAAAGTGGGCATTTGGGACTAAAGAAAGAAGACCCCAAGGGAGTCTTTTTGGGACTTTTTCCAACAGTTGCCCCTGCCACGCATTGCACCTTGTTTCTATTAGTTCATTACTAGGGGTAACATGGTCTTTTAGCATGTCATTTAATAACCTCTAGTCCATGTTTAGTCCTCGAACCAAGCAGGTAGGGACTAGGGAGTTTTAACCAAACAGGGCCTTAGATTAACAACAGCCTAATGAGTTGCAGGGATGTGGATGCACCAGCACCATGTGCATCTACCGATGTAATCGTGGTCATGCATGATCTGTTGCAACAAAGAACAAACAACCAAGGAGCATATTTGTGTTGGTCCCAGTTTTGTTATCTTTAGACACCTTTCCCTATGTGAGCGTAGCAAATCTAGTCCTGCTCAAACTCTACAGCCTTGTCCCTTCCTTTCCTTTTTGAACTAGTACTTTTGCCCCTTCCTTTCCTCTTTGAACCACGTCCTAGATTTATGCGATACAACTTTCCCCACTACTTTCCCACATTCCTTTCCTCTTTAGACCACGTCCTAGATTCATGCTATACAACTTTCCCCCTTCATTTGCTCTTTGAACCACATCCTAGATTCATGCTATATACTTCCTCTGTTCCTAAATATAAGTCTTTGTAAAGATTCCACTATGAACCACATACGGATGTATATAGATGCATTTTAGAGTGTAGATTCATTCATTTTGCTCCGTATGTAGTCCTAGTAAAATCTCTACAAAGACTTATATTTAGGAACGGAGGGAGTACAACTTTTCCCACTACTTTCCCCACTCCTTTCCTCTTTGAACCACGCCCTAGATTCATGGTATACATGCAGCTAGAGCAATGCATGTGGAGTAAGTAAATTATACCTTAAGGTTCTTGGGGCGTGGTTCGGTGGGCGACGGGACGACGGCGAAGAAGAAGGGGTCGGAGGCCCTCCCGCGCCGCCGCTGGGTGGAAAGTGAACAGCTGCGCCGGTAGTGGATTCCCTCCCTCGCCGACGGCGACAGCGTTAAGCCTCCTTCCCTTCCCAGCGGACGGATCCTGCCGGCTCTTTGAGCAGCAGTGAGGGGAGAGAGAGAGGCCAACGAAGTCTTGTTTAGATCTGGAGAGGGCGAGAGAGTGTGAAGAGAGCAACTACAAGCGCTGAGGCTCCAGCGGGAGAGGGCGAGAGAGTGTGAAGAGAGCAACTACAAGTTACCGAGGCTCCATCGTATATATATACCGGAGAGAGAGAGAGAGTGTGAAGCGTGCAAACCCTAGAAAACATTTTGACCAGTCAAAGAATCCTCCCGCAAGGATTATGCTCAAGTGTAGTTATCGAACCCGAGACCTCAAGTTTGATGAGCGAACAGGCTAACTAGCTACACAACCCTCCGTTATGTTCAACGAGAGGGAAATAACCTTTTATACATTCCTGCATTCGTGTGACAAGCATGCCGTGTTTTGTGTGTGTGTGTGTGGGAGTCATTGGGATTTCAATCATAATCGTGTCATGTGGCTTTGGTGGTAAGACTATCCACAAGCAGTGCGTAAATAATGCAGCCTTAGTCACCTTACCTCTCTCCATGTAGTACGTTGGGTCCCACTAGTCGAGGGTGAAACAAACAAATTAATAAGAAAAATTAAAAGCGCCAATGTGTATCTTACCTCACACATCTCGCCATCGCTTAGGAACACCGTCCAATTGATCCCTCTGTTCGCTCACGTACTATTTTAAGTGAATCCTTATTATACCATGCACACAAATTTTGGGCACTTGTATTTGACTTAAGTCGGTGTGCCAACAGATCTCAGATACTTACTACTCCCTCCGTCTAGGTGTAATAAGTCACGTTAGAAGGTGCAACGGGACCAAGGTGCGTATGCAGGCGTGTGTGTGTTTAATAAAGATGTGTGTGTTAGAGAGTGCAACAGATCGACCTACTCATACAGAGAGATAGTGTGTAGTGTACGATTTTAGCCGCGAGAGTCGGTGCATCCTCTCGTTTTTGGGCGTGTCCGGTAGGGACATGCGGACAGCTGCCACGCCCGCTCCTGACCAGCCTGGCCCACCCAAAGCCCCTCCATCGCCCGTGCGCGCTTCCCGCCTAAAACGGTCAGCGCCGCTCCAAAGAGTCGGTGCCGCATTCATGCCCGGGCAGAGCGGACGCGACCTCTCACTGGCGCAAGAGTGATGGTTGCTTCGTCCGTCCAACTTACTGCTGGGTCTATGTGATTTGACGGCTCATTGGTCTTTATTACTAAAGTGGTAGGACTGCTGGATGTCCCACGCTTTCGGCGTACTAGATTACAATTTTCTCCATTCTTACAGCGGAGGAGTGCAAGAGCAGTGAAAACACGCAGCTCAAGTGATTACATGGCCCACCTCACACTATCACCGTGCGACACCTAACTCTTTACATAGTACTCCCTCCGTTCCTAAATATTACTAGATGAGTCCCCGCGCATTGCCGCAGAACATCGGTATATCTCTCTGCACAAAATTATCGATTTCATAGAACTAAAAAAACCCCTATAACCGCATGACAAATGTGGTAGCCAAACTAAATAAACTCCCATCATCATTTAGATCATCCCACGTAAGGAAAAAGGATCAGCCAACTCCTACTGCATAATGGGATTATATTTTTCTTTTTGACATGTTAATGGGACTTAAAAGCTCACTTACATGCATGCTACCGGTGCATGCTTGCATGCAGACATGTTGATGTGATTTAAAACCCACTCACATGCATGTGCCATGGTATTTCTGCATGCTTGCATGTGGCTTAGTGCGGAGCCTCTCAACGCCTAGATCGCATTTGCTATTATGGACTGATTTACTTCATCTAATGGCTACATCAATTTTGATGATGTGGCTCAAGGAGAGGATAGAGAATTCCTAGTAGTGGGGGCTAGCTATTACTAGCAGGTAAGTCTTTGTAGAGATTCCACTAGGTGAACTACATACGGAAAAAAATGAATGAATCTACACTTAAAATGTACCTATATACATCCGCATGTGGTTCATGGTGAAATCTCTACAAAGACTTATATTTAGGAACGGAGGAAGTACTAGTATAGTACGATTTTTAATTTATGAGCGAGATAAATTTGTATTAATGCTATGAAGCTTCCAGCTTCTGTTACATGTATCTTGCGTCCAAGGTTGCCCGTTGCAACATTTTATCAAATACAAAGGAGACTAACATGCATGCTATTGCATCTCAATGATTGACAGATCATTGCAAATAAGTGTCTCAACTTTGTGCAAACTTTAGTACAAAGTTGTACTACTACTAAAGTTGACACTTATTTTGGAACAGAGGCAGCTAAAGAAAAAAATGATCCATCCAGTCCCTAGCCCTTGAACCGTGAACCTTGACCAGCCTTCAATTTGCTGGCAACGTTCGAGCTTCCTAATAAATGAAGTTTGCAACCTTTTGACCATCGGATCATTTTGCACAGTTTCACCAAAATCGAGATGAGCATCCCTGTGGCAAAGAAACTGAAGAAGCGTGATTAGAATAAGATTATTGGGACTAGTTGATGAGACATAAACTCATCACAAATACAGTACGTAGAAGCTAGTAGAGGTATGTGCGGGGAAAAGAAGTAGAGAAATATCCACAGGGAGTGATGTGGGCAGCTGGAGCAGTGGTGCAAGTCGTCTGTAAAGGGAGTTGTACCTTAGGGACGTAGCTCAACCTTGAGGAGGACGGCGGGAGGCGGCAACTGCCCACGTCGCGGAAGTGAGAAAGGGACGAAGGCAACCTCATCGGCTTTGTGAGAGAGAACGGCGGGGACCCCTGATTGGGACGTGCCGGCAGTGGGTTTTCGCTGTCAAGAACGGCCACCGTGATCTACACTAAGCATCCACTTTACCCCAAGCGGACGTGATCCGCCGGATGTTAGATATGTGGCCACAATCGTTTTGTGCGAGAGAGTGTGAAGAGAGCAACCCCAGCAAGCAACCGTGTAGGCTGGCCCGTCCCCGACTATGTATATAGTGGAGCTGTTTCCTTTCTCTCCATATGAACCTATCATATTGCGTACATGCCATCAAGAAAAAAAAACTTTATTTATAAATGACGCGGCACCTACTACTGCTCTCCTATAACCTTGCGCTTGGCCTCTCCAAAATATTAACCTTGCGATTGGCTCTTCACCTCTTCGGGAAGTCGAGCAATAATGGTAGTGTAGTATATATTGTTCTGGCTATATGAGACCGAATGAATTGCTGCACGTCCACCACGTGGGCGAGGGTCGAGGGGTGAGGGAGAGTGCTACATATGGAGCAAAATGAGTGAATCTACACTCTAAAATACGTTATATACATCAGCGTTTGGAGTATGCACTAGTAGTTCATATTGAAATCTACTAAAGGACATATATATTCCAAACAATATGATATAATCTCTATAACCAAGGTAGTAGGGACGAGGAGTAAATGGAGGGAGTAGTAAATTTTTCTCCTCGCCCTGCGAGCCACCGCGCGCATGGGCGAGGGAGCGGGCGTAAGGCGGAGCAAGCTTCACCTCATCCTGCGAGCAACCGCGCCCGTGGGCGGGGGAGACGGCGTACTAAGCAAGCTTCTCCTCGTTCTGTGAGTTGACGGGACACATCAAAAGTCTTGCCTCTAAGGTAGGCCCCACATGGTTTGCCTCTTTTTTTAACATAACATGTCAAGCGCAATTTGTTTGTTCACCCGTGGTAGACGATCCTCCCTCCACCAAGTGGACAACCAGTACACGTGCCAAATTACCACGTGGGCTGCCTTTTTCGTACATAATTGAGCTCCACCGTGTACCCACGCGGGTGTGGTTGGGAAAGAGAAGGGAGTACGTGCGCCGTGCATGCACCTCTTCTCTTCCTGCACGTCCCCCACCTACGTGGGTGTGTGTGAGAGATACAAACCGCGTTCAAGAGTGTTTTTTGTTTTGGGGTGGGGGTTGATTTCGTGAGTTATTTGTGGGAATATGTGTCGATGACATCTCAAACAAAATTTTGCATGCAATGTGTGTGAAATGGAGGCCTATCCATATCATACATAGAGGGTCGGGCAATCCACGAGAAGAGAGGGAGGGGTCATAGCTATCGATAGAGTCGAAGAGAGGATCAAGTGGGTGGGTGCGAGATCGATGAAGAGAGCCATCTAAATTGTGTGTGTGTGTGCAAGTCAAAGATATAGGGCGACTGGCCTACCGGAACGTTAGAGGGCACATGTCAAGTTTGTGTGTGGCAGGTGGAGACATGACTAGAGCGCCTGATTTATCGGTGTGTGTGTGTGTGGGGGAGGGGTAGGGAGAGGCCTAACTATAGAGGTAGAACGACTCGTATATGTGTTGAGAAGGAGAGACCCAACTATGTCTTGAGGGAGATCGGTCGACATCCATACATAACTGAAGGACGGGAAATATGATGGGACAGAGAGAGAGAGAGAGAGGAGAGAGAGAGAGAGGGAGGGAGAGGGAGGGAGAGGGGTAGAGTGCTGGATGGGTGATGGAGTTGCTTCTCGGAGATGGTGGGAGAGGCCTACTAGACAAACTGAGGGTGGAACTGCAATGTTATCAATAAGAGTGGGGATGTGTTTCTGTGTGTGCCTGTGCGTGATAGATCTGTCGGGATGCATCAAGGGATGATGAAGGGGAACCATGTGTTTGGTAAGCAAACCTAACTAGATCGATAGATCAATTGTTGTTTGTCGGAGGAAGGGAGAGACACAACTAATGAGGTAGATCGATCGACGTGTGGGTAAAAACTAGTTATAAGGACCTAGCTAGCTATATGTATAGCGAGAGACCGTCGGTGTACGGCCATTTGTTAGAGGCAAATAAGGCCCAGCGAGACGGATAGACAGAGAGAATGGAGCTAGGAGGTGGTGCGAGAGGCCCAACTACTAGCTAGATAGGGGGAGGAGTGTGCTATTGTGAGATCGATGAAAAGAGGGGCGAGAGTTTAGATGTGTGTCTGACCATATGAGAGACACGAGGCAAGGACACATAAAGGAGGAGACTGAAGGTGTGTGTGTATGTTGTAGGCAGGCATCGCTGGAGAGGTTTATCGATCGTGTGTGTCGGAAAGGAGTTGTGGAGACTCGGGAGAACAACTTAAAGAAAAAAATGAATGTGCCCGGTGGATAGAATGCCGAGGGAGGGGGAGGGCGAGGAGGGCCTGTGCATGCACGAGAGAAAGTTAGTGGTAGCTACAAAGGTTAGAGGATTGTGTGGGTGTAAGAGACTAACAAATATCATAATTTGATATGAAAGCGGATTCATATATTTGAACATGAGATCATGGTGTTTTAAACATTGCATGCATGAATATAGCGGTGATACACGTGTTGTGCACGTGTTATACCATAATGTGATAATGCATGGCGTTTGCAACTCACAACTAAATGCCGAACAATCTAAACCATACTATACATCAAACAATCTCACAGTTTATTTGAATTTGTGATAATGTGTATGCTTTGCTGCTTAAAACTAAATATCAAACAATCTAATCATTACTCTATATCTATCCTTCTCACATTTTATTTGAATTTGTGGTAATGTGTGGTGTTTGCAGCTCACATCTAAATACTTGTAGGCGTAGGGGGCGGGGCACCATACATAATGTGATAAACACATTATACATATAAGACATGGTTTAGATTATGAAGATCTAGCTAGAGTTAGAAATGTAATGTGATTTGAAATCAAAATAAAGTGGATTCAAAAAATCTAGTTCGAGTTCATATAGTACACATAGTTCATATGTAACTCGAGACTAATCATGTGGTGTGCTGTGAAGATAATACACAAACGATGGTTTAACTTGACAATAATGATGATTGTAGATCTTATTAAAACAGAGAAACGAATTCAAATGCTTTGACTTCACAACAATCATTACTGTAGATCTTATTCAAATAGAGAAACGAATTCAAATTTCGTTCATATTGAAGCGGTAGTATATACGTTTGAAATGCACTAAAACGTTCATTTGAGTAGTAGGTTGCATGCATTATACACGTAGCGGAATATTTTAATTGGACATAACATGACTTCAAAGTTTTGAATGACATTTGTAGTGCGCATTGATTTGGTACAATACATGTTAGGCTTGTCCGGAAATTTCAACCCGCGCCTTGTTAGCCCGAAATATTTAAGATATATCTTTGTCTCGTTGTGCTCTGACAACTCCCTCCATCTCAACCCGCGCCTTGCTATTCCGAAATTACAACACGCGAAAAACTCCCACCTCCTATGAAATCCCGACATCGAAAATGCCCGTGGTACCCGAACCGAACGAACCGCCTCAAATCGGTGGGGGTACTTTCATAACTTACCCCACATTTCGGACAAGCGCCGCTCTAAGCCATGGTTCCCCATCGCCATCCCATCCGCCCACCCATTCGCATACACCGAGGCCGCGAAACTGCAATGAAACCCCACACCTCGCTCCGTCCGCCACCCACCGAGCCTCTTCCCCGACGATGTCATCCACAAGAACACCTCGACGTCCCTCATCCACCGCATGCGGATGAGGATCCGTCTTCGATCTCATCGTCCCGCCGGTTCAGCCACCCCTGCCCTCCACCCCCAAGGAGCTGCCCCGACGTTCCTCGCCTTTTCGCGCCACCTCCATTCCCACACCGCCGCCTTCACCGCACCACCGGAAGAGCATCATCATCACCGCTTCTCGGATGAAGCTGCGGCCTAATCGGGCGCCACCAAAGAGGTTGTACACTAATCGCCGTGATTTTCTTCTTGATTCGATGTCATGGTGCTGCCGGGCGCCGTCCCGAGCCGACACGGCGCTGCTCCATCCACGGCGGCGGTGCCGCCACTTCCTCCACGGCGTCGCTTCCCTCGGCAGCGACGCCCACATCAAAGAGCTGCTGCTTTAGCTTCGCCGCGCCGCTACTCGCTCTTGCTCTCGGTCCCCGCCTGGTCTGCTCTTGCTATTGCTCTTGCTCGCGTTGTCGCTCGCTCTTGCTCTTTCTCTTGCTTGCGATGCTGCTCGATTTCGCTACACTTCACGATCGAATCGACTGGTCAGTCAATTTTCAGGGGTGGGGGGGCTCGCCGGGTGAAGGAAGAACCAGCCGCAGCTGGGGGCTCACGGAGAGGTATCCCACTATCTATCTTAGGGTCCAGGATGGGGGCGGTGGTCGCCAGCGGTGGCAGGGCGGTGTCGTGGGGATCGCCGGAGAAAAAGCTCGGCACGTGGGGGCCTAGAGGGATGGCCGGGGCGGCGGCGGACCGGCGGTGGGGAGTGTTTTCAGGGCGGCGGGGGGCTGCTATTTGGCTGGTGGTGGCTGGTGGCTCAGGGGGGTGGAGGTTGAAGATGAACCGCAGGCCCTTAATTTCGTATCCAACGGCTGCAGAATCGACTGACTAGAGATGAAAAAGTCAGTCGACCAACGTGTAGCCTCACCTAGCTAGTGTGTTCAATTTCGACAGCAAAATTTAGTTTCGACAAGAAAATTCAGTTTCGACAGTTAAGTTCAGTTTCGACAGTTAAGTTCAGTTTTGACAGTTAAGTTCAGAGATGAGAGGCTGATGTATTTTACATCTAGCACTTTGTGGTTATGTATTTTACGTCATGTATTGGAGATGCTATTAGAATTCCACTCAGGTTAACGTTGTTCGTTGTCTCTCTTGTCCTGCTTCAGCCTCAAGCGTCAGACAACTCACCGGAGCTGCTCCAACAACGAAACCCTCCATCACAATGAGCAAGACTCGGCTCCATCTCCAGACGCCAAAGATCTTCTTCCCAACCTCCGACACCAAAGTCAGCCGGAGCATCCTCACCGGCCAACCAAATCACGCTCAGATCGACATGGCTTCGCCAAAGAGGTTGTACACTTGTTGCATCTCTTTTTACTCTACATGTTATATATATTGTCCATCGAAAGCACACGGATTTGTTCCTTTAGTGTCTCCTTGAAAGAAAAAACGAGGGAATTAATTTTCACGTGTCCTCCTTTTCAAATTCCTATTCATGAAGCGTAAGACAAAGAGATAGTAGCATAATAGCATTATAACCATACATTTTCTTGTGGTTTGACTTAATCTCACCATGCTTCTTTGCATCCTGTGATCTTCCAATTGTTGTGAATCAAACACCCAGATTGGCGTAAACTCGTGTTTTTAAATTCTCTATTTTGCACGTGCATTCCAATCCTATTCTGTCTATTTCCTATTCTGCATTGTTGGAATCCTCCAATTCAAACGAGCACTTACGTAATTACTTCTCTTACGAGATAGTTGTCAAAGAAAACCTTGCGTGGTTTGTCCTGGCCTGCTGCACCGTCAGTCCACCCCAGCTCACCTGCTCCAACGACAAAAGGGTCTAGCACAGCAGGATCCGCCTCAGCATCGCCTTTCGCCGCCTCAGATCTTTCTTCCCACCGGCAGCCATGAAAACTGCATTACCATCATCAACCGAGCAGATGTCCTCGAGGACTACACGGGTCCGCAAGAGAGGTCACACTCTTTCCTGTATGCTTACGTTATGCATCGCTTAATATTACATGCTACTTTATCGTCCTATTCACCGATTAGACTCTGAGACAGCTCCAAACTAATGGTCAAACTTGAGTTTTTAAATGGTTGTGCGGTACATATCGGGCCGCTATCAATAGGATCTATCTACTATCCGGTTAATCTCCGTGTCTACTATGAGTTTCATGTTGGGTGGGAAACAAACAAAGAAAGAAGCCATTATCTGTATTTTTAACCAAGCCATTATCCGCCTGCTATTATTGGTTTTGGGTCTATCCACGTGTCGCTACCATCACTCCGGATTTACGCATGCACTCCTTACATAATCTCACTATGTTTTATTCCTATGCATGACAGTTATTGTAAACAATGGAACTGAACATGTAGAGCAAAAGAGACGAGCCTTGCGTGGAAATAAAATTTCATGCAGACGTCGCTCCATGGTAGTCACAAAGGAAGCCCCCCCCTCCACGCATTTCAGATTGTAATCGGGAGGAAGATATCTGTTCTGAGGGGGATTCAGAAGGAGAAGACAACTCCTATTTACCCCCTGAGGTCTTCGCTCTAACTTGGCATGCTGATGTTGGTTATATCATGCATATGGTGTCTTGCATTGCTTACTTTATACATCAAATATGTCATCTCGCTTAGTTTAGACATCCTTTGTGTGAATGCCATCTGCTTAGTTTATTCATCGTTTATGTGAATTATGCAACGCCATCTTGTTTAGCCAGGCATCATATATGTGAATTTTTCAATGCCATCCTGCTTAGCCAGTCATCTTATATGTAAATTATATCAGGCCATCCTTTTTTTGCGTTACATATTACATTTTTCAACAATGTTAGTACATTCAACTTCTCTTCGTGTGCATCATCCATTTGACACGGTGATGGCAAATTCTGGAGTGAAAACAAGGTCTTCAGAGCGGACTATGCTATCTGACGAAGCGCATATCTCGCTGGTTACGGATAGCTCCTCAGAGGAGGATTCAGAGACAGATGACCAGTCATATTTTCCCCCCGAGGTGTATACTCTAACTTGGCATGGTTATGTTGCTCATATCGTGCGTATGGTGTCTCTCATTGCTATGTCATTTGATTAGTTTAGTCATGCTTTGTGTGAATGACAATTGCTCAAAGTGTCTAATTACCATATATGTGAATTATGCATTGCCATCTCGTTGCAAGACATTATATATGTGAATTATACAATGCTATCTTGTTGCAAAGGCATTATATATGTGAATTATGCAATGCCATGCTGTTTAGCCAATCATCATGTATGTGAATTATATCATGCTATCATTTTTTGTATTACGTGTTCCATTTGTCGACAATGTTTGTATATTCAACTACTCTTCATGTGCATCAGCCATTTAAAGCAGTGATGGAAGTATCTGGAGTGAAAACAAGATATTCAGAACAGACAATGCTACTCGTCAAGCAGATATCTTGCTGGTTACAGAGAGCTCCTCAGAGGAGGATTCAGAGACTGATGACCAGTCCTATTTCCTCCCTGAGGTCTATTCTCAAACTTGGCAGGGTTATATTACCCATGTCATGCATGTTGTCTTGCAGTGCTTAGTTTTTACATCATATATGGATTGCCATCTGCTTACTTTCTTAAAATATAAATCATATATTTGAATTATATCATGCCATCATGTTTACATAGTACATACACATCATCTATCTGAATTATGGAATGGCAACCCATTTAATAAAGACATCATATAGTTAGATCATCTCATCCTGTTTAGTGTTTACACCATCATATTTTGAATTATGGCATTCTATCCGTGAATGTATGTGAATTATGGCATGCCAACCTATTTAATAAGCACATTATATAGTTATGTCATGTCATCCTGCTTACATAGTCTCATATTTTGAACTATGTCTTTCCATCTTTTTAGTTAGCCATCATAATGTGAAATTGTGTCATGCTATCCTGCTTTAGTTAGCCATTATATATGTGAAATTGTGTCATGCTATCCTGCTTTGGTTAGACAACATAAATATGAATTATTTCATGCCCTCTTTTATTCCCCACTATCCATTGCACCTGCTCATCATACAATGTCTATACTTTCAATTAATTTTCTTGTTTATCAGCCATTTGAATTGGAGAGCGTGATGGCATTATCTAAGGGAGTAACAACACGATCTTCGTAATGTATAGTGCTACCATTGATGCAGATAGAACCACGGTTGTTCTTGCCCAAGGACCAGATCCACCACACATAACCTGACTCTCGCAGATTGTACCCCTACACAATTGGACAGAGAACAAGCTACACCTTCTAACCCCAACCCCGGCAGATAGTAACCCAGCCCAGCTTGACACAGCATCGTCTCCACCACAGAGCACCCAAACACGAGCAGTTAGTAAGGGAACTGCAGTGCCCAAAGCACGAGGACCACCACTCCGAATCCCAACTCAACGCTTAAAGGAGAAGAAGATTGTTCTCAGGTCAGGTTCTGTAGCTATGGTTCATACTCCTTTGCTGTTGCATCACTGTATTTACTCATACCAACTATTTTCAAATTTGAAGGATGGAATTGAAACTCCAATGGTGCAACAGGTATGTTTTAAACCTGTTTCTTTAATTGGTTTGCTGTTGTAACCTGCTCTATGTTGATTTCAGTTTCAATTGAATAAACAGTTATGTTCTCATGTCATGCACATTACAAGTGTTGTTATTGCTCTATAGTTACCCACCCTTATATTCTGTCTATTCTGCTTTGTCTTGAAAAAATATCATTTGAACTGTGTCTCTATCTTGATTTGGCAACAAAAATTAGAATGATATAAACCATAAAGTGACCATGGTACATAGATATATGTTTGTTTCATGCTATTATCCTGTCCACTTTACTAATTTACCAAAATGAGTTTCATATACAACATGGTAAACATGTGATGTGTTTGCTTGTTTCTCTTTTAGAATGCAGACAAAATATTGGAGAACAGTACCGCATTATCCAATGGTAAAGGAAGTAATGCAGATAAGGTTCAAGATAGTGAGACATCCCTGTTGGTCTCCAAGAAAGCTGATAAAACTATCTTGACGACAAGTGAGGGAACCCAAAAGTCATGTCTTGATATAGTGTTCGAAAGCATCGGCCACTCACCGCCGGCACAAGCTCTTCGAACTCATTGCTGAATCAGTTCATCTTCTTGAGTCTCAAGTTCAAGTTGAAAGACATTGATCGGATGTGCGACAGAAGTCAAGGATCGAGGAAGTCCCCGCAGTAATTCAGATGCATATTTTTGGTGCAACAAAGAAGCTACTGGAGGATTTAAGAGCCAAACAAGAGAAAGTTAATAAGCTTTCTATGCATCTTGCCGCATTATGGGTCCCTGTGATATTGTTTCTTGAGATCTTGAAGTGGTTTCAGCTCGGATTTGTTTTGTCAGCTGCTTATTTATGATGGTCGCCAACTTTAACAACCAAAGGTATATGATATGTCGCTTTGTTCCCTATATTTGCACTGGTGGCGAACTTTGATGCCCAGTGGATGTAATATGTGTAATAGCCATGATAGCCTAGCATAAGTTGCTTGCTTATTTATTTCCTTGTTGTCTTGTTTTTTTGTTTGCTTGTAGTCAATACAGTTCTTTTTCCGCGGTTTGCTAGTGGCTGCAATAACCTATTTTTAAAAACTAGGCCACAATAACCATGGGCTAAAATTTCATCGTAGTGACACCGGGCCTCCCACGGGTCAGAGAAGCGATGGGCCTTCTACGGGCCGTAGAAACAAGAGGCCTTCTATGGGTCAGAGAAACAATGGGCCTTCTACGGACGTAGAAACAATGGGCCTTCTACGGGCCATATCATCAATGGGCCTTATACGGGTCAGATGATCGACACAAACATGGGCCAATAACAGTCGCATTATGGCCGTAAACGGTTAGAGTTGGAATCGCCCGTTCATGGGCCGACCATAATGGGCCATCGTTAATAGGCCGTATTTGATGACGCTATGAAAATGACCCAACGTATTAACGGACCACAAACGGGCCGACTGTAACCATGGGCTGAATTTGGCCCACAAGCAGAAAATGACAGTAACGGACTGTAAGTAAACGAATGCTGGAAATGAGCCCAAGAATAAATGGGCTCTGAGAAGGCCGAAAGATAACATGGGCTGGAAAAGGCCCAACTGAATAACGGGCCCTTAATGGGTATAAAGTGATACACTGTTCATTACGGGCCAGTTTCACCACGGGAGGTTAATGGGTGTAAAGTGATACACCGTTCATTGCGGGCTGGCCACCACGGGCCGTTAATAGGCCAAGAGTTACATAGGGCCTCATATGGGCCGAAGACATCATGGGCCATACATGGGCCGTAAGTGAAAACGGGCCGAGTCATATTGGATGGCCCAGATGACGCCATCGGGCCTAATTCGGATAGGGCGTAACATGCCTTGGGTTAGCGGGTCGTAAATGGGCTATATGCACGAGCAGGCCGTTAACAGGCTTTCCATGGGCCGCCCGCCACCTTTGACCAAGTCAAACGGCCGGCCTTTTCACGTGAATGGGCCTCTGTTGGGCCGTACACGGTCGACGTATCATAGGCGCCTTCTGTCCAATGAGTGGATGACATCTGTCCCAAGGATGAGCCGACACGTGTTTCCTCCAGCCAATGATGATTTTACACGTGGAAAATCCCCATTGGTCGGGGCTGTTAACGGGTTATCGGATCCAAAACCCAACCCGATAGCTTAACGGTGTTCCGTTATGGTGTGTGTCGGTCACCCTTGATGAAAGCACTTCTGTGACGTGCGATTTATCGTCATGGAAGTGGACACTTCCGTGATGATAATTTTGGTAAAGTCATGGAACACTTCTACGACAACACATGTATGACTATCTTGATTCTGTCATAAAATCGTCATGGATGTACATGCACGACAAAAAACGCGACCTACTGTGACAAACACGTATCATCACGGAAGTGTTTTTTTTGTAGTGATGCTGGTAAGCAATATGACTTATATCGCCCACAACTCACTTGTGTTCTACTCGTGCATATGACATCTACGCATAAAACCTGGCTCTAATACCACTGTTGGGGAACGTAGTAATTTCCAAAAATTTCCTACGCACACGCAAGATCATGGTGATGCATAGCAATGAGAGGGGAGCGTGTTGTCCACGTACCCTCATAGACCAAAAGCGGAAGCGTTAGCACAACGCAGTTGATGTAGTCGTACGTCTTCACGATCCGACCGATCAAGTACCGAACATACGGCACCTCCGAGTTCAGCACACGTTCAGCCCGATGACGTCCCTCGAACTCCGATCCAGCTGAGTGTTGAGGGAGAGTTTCACAAGACGGCGTGGGTGACGATGTTGATGTTCTACCGACGCAGGCTTCGCCTAAGCACCGCCACAGATATCGAGGTGGACTATGGTGGAGGGGCACCAGACACGGTTGGGAGAGATCAACCGATCAACTTGTGTGTCTAGGGTACCCCTGCCTCAGATATAAAGGAGCAAGGGGAGGTGCGGCCGGCTAGGGAGGAGGCGGCCAGAGGAGTCCTACTCCTACTGGAGTAGGACTCCCCCTTTCCATGTTGGACTAGGAGAGAGGGGGGGGGGGGAAGAGGTGGAGGGGAGGAAGGAATGGGGGCGCCTCCTCCTTGTCCTATTCGGACTGGGGAGGGCGCGGCCCTGCCTCGCATCCTCTCCTCTTCCACCAAGGCCCACTAAGGCCCATTAAGTTCTCGGGGTTTCGGTAACCTCCCGGTACTCCAAAAAAAATCCCGATTTCACACGGACCACTTCCGATATCCAAACATAGGCTTCCAATATATCAATCTTCATGTCTCGACCATTTCGAGACTCCTCGTCATGTCCGTGATCACATCCGGGACTCAACAACCTTCGTACATCAAAACATATAAACTCATAATATAGTTGTCATCGTAACGTTGTTGCAAGCGGACCCTACGGTTCGAGAACTATGTAGACATGACCGAGACACGCCTCCGGTCAATAACCAATAGAGGAACCTGGATGCTCATATTGGCTCCTACACATTCTACGAAGATCTTTATCGGTCGCATCACTGCGTAACAACATACGTTGTTCCCTTTGTCATCGGTATGTTACTTGCCCGAGATTCGATCGTTGGTATCTCAATACCTAGTTCAATCTCGTTACCGGCAAGTCTCTTTACTCGTTCCGTAATACATCATCCCACAACTAACTATTAGTTGCAATGCTTGCAAGGCTTAAGTGATGTGCATTACCGAGAGGCCCAGAGATACCTCTCCGACAATCGGAGTGACAAATCCTAATCTCGAAATACGCCAACCCAACATGTACCTTCGGAGACACCTGTAGAGCACCTTTATAATCACCCGCCACGCCAGGACGCTTTGGTAGCACACAAAGTGTTCCTCCGTAAACGGGAGTTGCATAATCTCATAGTCATAGGAACATGTATAAGTTATGAAGAAAGCAATAGCAACATAATAAACGATCGTGTGCTAAGCTAACGGAATGGGTCATGTCAATCACATCATTCTCCTAATGATGTGATCCCGTTAATCAAATGACAACCCATGTCAATGGCTAGGAAACATAACCATCTTTGATCAACGAGCTAGTCAAGTAGAGGTATACTAGTGACACTGCTTTGTCTATGTATTCACACATGTATCATAATTCCGGTTAATACAATTCTAGCATGAATAATAAACATTTATCATGATATAAGGAAATAAATAATAACTTTATTATTGCCTCTAGGGCATATTTCCTTCAACCACACCGCAGCTCGGGCCCTTGTTAGCAAGGTCTTCCGTACAGGGTTTTATTGGCCGACAGCCCGAGCGGATGCACAGGACCTTCTCCAACGTTGCATTGGATGCCAACTCTTCGCCAACCAAAGCCACATGCCCCCCACCGCCCTACAAACAATCCCCATCACTTGGCCTTTTGCGGTCTGGGGACTGGATATGGTTGGACCTCTTAAAGGAGGAAGCCATAAGAAAAAATATCTGCTGGTCATAGTTGATAAATTCACCAAGTGGATAGAGGCTAAACCAGTTAAAACGGCCGAATCCGGGCCGGTGATAGAATTCATATCCGGCGTTGTACACCGTTATGGTGTTCCGCACAGTATCAATACCGATAACGGCTCCAACTTCACAACCGACGAAGTGAAAACCTGGTGCGCCAATCTGGGCATCAAGCTGATTACGCCTCTATCTATCACCCACAAACAAACGGTCAAGTCGAAAGGGCCAATGGTCTCATTATGAGCGGCATCAAGCCTAGACTAGTGCGGTCTTTGAAGGAATCAGACAAGCACTGGGTTGAGGAGATCGAATCCGTACTCTGGGGGCTGCAGACCACGCCCAATCGCACTACCAGATACACTCCCTTTTTCATGGTGTACGGTGCAGATGCAGTACTACCCTGCGACATTATTCATGACTCACCTCGAGTGCGCATGTATGAAGAGAGAGAGGCCGAGCTCGATCGATAGGACGGCTTAGATGACCTGGAGGAGGAGCGCGACGTCGTAAAAGCCCGTTCCGCATCTATCAACAGTAGGCTCGCAGGTATCAAAGCAGAGAAGTGCGGGCCAAAACTTACAACGTCGGCGAACTCGTTCTATGCCTGCCGGAGAAGAAAAATGACAAAGTCAAGCCCAAGTGGGAGGGTCCCTTCATCATCGATGAAGTTCTCACTAGAGGAGCATACCGCTTGCGTGATGCGTCAGACAATCGACTAGAGCCGAATCCCTGGAACGCGGCCAGACTCCGAAGATTCTATGCATAGCGTCGAACTCTTTGTTCGTCTCCTTCCTCTTATTATTTTCATCATTTTTTCTCTCTTTTCAATTTTTTTCTCTTTATCCTTAAAGGCTTTCGTGCGGTTAGACCGTGCACCCCCGACGCATACATCTTCAAGTATGTACGTCTATCATACCTGGGGGCTTCTTGGACAGAAGCTTGCTATTTCCATTTTCTGAGCATAAAGCTCATCACATATGCGTTTTCTCCCATGTACCTTTTCTTTGCCATTATATGCATTGATATGACTTAAGTTTTGGACAAGCTGGGTTGCCTGGCTCCTGTGCTTATGCCCTACGTTCCCGTTAGTTCGGCTAGGGCATAAAGGGAGCAACTCAGCGATTGTTACTGCCGGGTCATCCGAATGTGTACCTCAGACTGGGTGAAGCCGAAAGCTAGCGTTCTTAAGGGAATATTCGGTCGGTAAACTAAAGATGTTTTTGCACTCGCTCCATTATGAACCCCCAGAAGTCATACACACTATGATTTTTTTCATCACGGTCCGGACATGCACATAGATGCATGCACACCCAGGGAAAGGAACCCTTAATGAAACTATTTTAATGTAATATAACATAACTAGCCGGATACAACTTGTCTGTTCAAGCACTTATGACCCCTACGCCTGGTTTCCACGCATACCCCGGTTTATTTTGCCGCTCAGGTATTCGGAAACACTCCGCACCTTCGGGTCGAGAGATCAAAGCGAAAAGGTCGGCCATGACAATCGTTTTACAATCCAGCTAGAAGGAGAATACATAGTCACTTATGACTTAAAAATTTCCTCCTCTATACCGTCCAACAGGCGGTCTAATTTACAATCCTGTTGGGAGTATTTAGCAGCCACCTCTACCTGGCCATATACTAAACTCACGGGAATTTCTTCCCCATTTGACCCTACCGGTCCGACCCGGGCCATGCAATTCGGATCCAGCTTGGTATATCGTGTTTTTACCATGGCCTGTGCCTCTCACAAGACCTCCTCGGCAGGCCGATATCTTCCATAGTCAGATACACCGCCGCGCTCCCTTGAACAGCTCTACAAGCTTCTCCATACTCCCTGGAGGGGAGTCGGATGGCCATAAGGCCTTGGCCACACTCCGCATTGCCTGCTGAGCTTGCTTGTGCAACTGCGACATCCCTTGCAGAAGATCACTTGATGATCCGGACACCTCCTCTTCGGGATGGCCCGTCAACATGCCTGCAATCTGTCACGCCCAATATGCGACCCTATCCAAAAAGGAACTCGAAGGTCCCACCAAGGATAGACCCGCATATTGGAAACGCTTTTGCAAGGTGGATATCATTACATCAACATTACATAATAGATGGGGATACATACATAAGGCACAAATGCCACAAGAATACATCAACATCATATACAAGATCAACATCCGCTCACGGATGAAACATAAATGTAAACTCAAACGACATCCACTTCGCTAGCCCAGTGCCGCCGACCGAACCTAACCCCGATCGAAGAAGAAGCAGAAGAAGAACTCCAAAGCAAGCAAACATCGCCTCACGCCATGATCATCGCAAACCTGTACTGCAATCGGTGGTGTAGAAATCTGTGAGTCACGAGGACTCAAAGCAATCCCATTACCATGGGTATCAAGACTAGCAAAGCTTAATGGGAAAGGAAGGGGTAAAGTGGTGAGGTTGCAGCAGCGACTAAGCATATATGGTGGCTAACATACGCAATGAGAGCGAGAAGAGAAACAAAGGAACGGTCGTCAACTAGCAATGATCAAGAAGTGATCCTGAACTCCTACCTACGTCAGACATAACCCGGAAACCGTGTTCTCCTCTCGATCAACCCCGAAAAGAGACACTCACGGTTACTCACACGGTTGGTGTATTTTAGTTAAGATCAACTTCGGGTTTTCTACAACCGGACATTAACAAATTCCCATCTGCCACATAACCGCGGGCACGGCTCTCGAAAGTTTATACCTGCAGGGTGTCCCAACTTAGCCCATGATAAGCTCTCGCGAACAACGGCGAATAGACCTTCTCCCGGAAGCCCGATCAGTCTCGGAATCCCGGCTACAAGACATTTCACAGCAATAAAACAAGACCAGCAAAGCCGCCCGATGCGCCGACAATCCCGATAGGAGCTGCACATATCTCGCTCTCGTGGCAACACCGGATAAGCGAAGCGACAGAACCGACGTAACCCATGTTGCCAAGGGATGGTCCCAAGACGGTGTTCTAGTTTGGACCAACGCTAGACAAGCACCGCCCGGGGGTAATAAAGATGACCCTTGAGAGCGCGACTCCCAAGGGGAAAAGGCTAGGTCGTACAAATGTAGAACCAATGTTGGGCCTTTGCTGAAAAGTCTTATTCAAAGCGAACTGTCAAGGGGGTCCCATAAATCACCCGACCGCGTTAGGGACGCAAAACTGGGAACATAACACCGATATGACGGAAACTAGGGCGGCAAGAGTGGAACAAAACACTGTGCATAAGGCCGAGCCTTCCACCCTTTACCAAGTATATAGATGCATTAATTAAATAAGATATATTGTGATATCCCAACAAGTAAACATGTTCCAACAAGGAACAACATCTCCATGTTCCAACCAGGAACAAACTTCATCTTCACCTGCAACTAACAACGCTATAAGAGGGGCTGAGCAAAGCGGTAACATAGCCAAACAACGGTTTGCTAGGAAGGGTGCAAAAGGGTAGAGGCGACATGGCATTTGGGATGGCTTGATAAACAGTGTAATAGGTAGCACAAAGATAGCGATAGAACGAAGCAACTAGCATAGCAATGATAGTAGTGAGATCCAGGGTAGCGGTCATCTTGCCTAAAATCCCGCTTAGGAAGAAGAACGAGTCCATGAAGAAGACGAACGGATGAAGCCGAACCAAGCGTGAGACGAATCGAATCCTCACGATCGCAACGAAACGGGAAACTAACAAGAAGAAGCACACAACATAGTAAACACACCACACATGAACAAGACATGATGCACAACCAAGCATGATGCATGACAAAGCTACATGAAGCTACTCATGGCAAGGGATGATGCAAACAAGAGCAACACATCAAAGCAAGTTTAAATGAGGCCGGGAACAACATATAACAATTCCGGTAAGTCCTCATATGCAAATTTCGAAATTGGTCCAGATCTGAATAAACCTTATGTTAAAGTTGTTAAACAGGAAGTTAATATGCACCACGATGATCTACACGAAATTCTAGTCAAGTTACATATAAAGTTCATTAGATTCGTAGCTACGGCCTAGAAGATATGAGTAAAACAAGTTAAGCATGGCATTGATGCAAAATACATACAAACATCACGCAACCACCTCAAAACAAGGATCCAACATGATAATATGAAACTACATGCAAAATCAAGCAAGTTTCATATAGAGCACACTCAAAACGGAGCAACGGTTCAACACATACACACAATACAAGTTCTAGCAACAATCTGTCCAAAACAGCAACTAGGCATATTGCAAGTATCAAAACAACATGCTACAACATCTCAACGTAATAAAAAAGGCATGGGCATGATCTACAGGTAAAGCATTACAAAACATGAGCAATGAGCTATCTCCAGAAATCACTAGAACATGCTCAAACACACATGGCAAGATTGCAAATAATAACAGTTTCAGACATTGGCAGAAATAACATCAGGTTGCAATGTTTAGAGCTATCAAACGACATGCTACAGGAACTTATAATAGCAAGACAAGGCATGGCATGAATCTACTCAAAGCATAGAACAAAATTCCTTTAGTGACCATAAGCCAAAAAGGAGCAGAAAGTAAGGTAACACCCATGTAAACATGGCAAGTTATATTACAGATTTAAACATGGCAGGAACAACAATAAGTAGGCATGTTGGTGAGCTTGAACCACTCACCACAGAGCAATACATGGCATGGCAAGGCAACAAACAGTAAGAAGACATGGCATAGAAGCTATACATGGCAAGAACAACATCATAGCATGCAAGGATAAACTACAGCAACCTTGGCAAAATTGAATAACATGTAAACAATCTGCCAGGAACATTTTGAAGCAAAAGTAGAGCTCGATTTACTCAAGCTATGGCACTCCATAATTGCAAACAAGGGCATGGATGGATAGAGCAAGACATGTAGAACAAAACATCCTTACTGAAGTATCTCAAAATATGCATGGATCTCTCGGTAGCATCAAGTTAACATGGCATCAAAATATCAGCAAAACAGGGCTGAAATCAGCAACAACAAGACACCTAGTTTGCATGCTTGTGCTAGTCACCACATAGATCACAAAAATACATAGCAAGCACCACTGGAAAGAAGACATGTCATATTGCAAAACACATGTAGGACTCAAGTCCATAGGATGCACACATCAATCATGGCAAAAATGACAAAAGTGCAAGTTCTGATAAAAATCAGAAACTAACATCACATAGCACTCTTGCAACAGCATTTCGGGCATCCAGATCAGCTCAAATGGAAATGATGCAATGCGATGAAATGATCTACTCATCGAGGCGAACATTTTGACATATTACACGCGCAAAACGGAGCTACTATGACAGAGATATGATGCAACGAAAATGGCACAAAATATCACATATGCTCGGGACTTAGAAGAAAATTGGAGGGGGAAAAATCAACCTCTTGCACGGTTATCGATGCAGCGCCGGAACTTCGCCGGAATTTCACCGGAGATCGGGAGGAGGCCGAGGGCCGGAGAAGGACGGGAGAGGCGGATCCGGGCGGCGCTGCCCGGATTCGCCATGGCGCTGCCGACGGGCCGGAGCTGGCGAGGGCGCGGCCGGGCGGATCTCGCTGGCCGGAGTTTCCGCGGCGGCGGCGGGCCGTGGAGGCGGGCGTCGGGCGCCGGGCGAGGCGAGGCGAGGCGGGAGAGGCGACTGGCCAAGGCGCGCGCGGCGACGCGGGGGCGCTGGCGGCGGCGCCGGGCGAGGCGGACGGGCGCTGGCGAGGGCGCCGGGCGGCACCAGCGCGGGGCCGGACGGGCGGCGGCGCGGGTCCGGCGGCGGGCGGACGGATTGCCGAAGCGGGTTTCCTGCTGGCCCAGCTGGCCGGGCGCGGGCGCGTGGCGGGCGCGGGCGGCGATCAGAGGCGCCACGTGGGCGGCGGAGCTGAGGTGGCATGCCGGGATTGGCCGGTGAGGTGGCCGGACGCGACGGACATGTCCGGGCGGGTCCAGACGTGTCCGGCTGCGGGAGGAGGACGAAGGCTAGGGTTTCATCTGCGATTTTTCGGGGGGGATCTAGTTTTATAGGTAGAGGGAGCTAGGAGAGTCCAAATGAGGTGCGGTTTTCGGCCACGCGATCGTGATCGAACGACCGAGAGCATGGAGGGGAGTTTGGTGGGTTTTGGGCCACTTAGAAAGGGGTGTTGGGCTGCAACTCAAAGAGGGCTTTGCGGTTATCTTGCTAACCGTTGGAGTACCAAACGACCTCCAAATGATCCGAACTTGACAGGCGGTTCACCGGGTGCTATACCAAGGCCGCTTGACAAACCTCGGTCCATTCCGAGACCGCTAAACACCCGCACATGAAAAGAGGTAAAAGGGGGCGCCGGGAGACATAGGAGTGCCGGATTGCAAAACGGACAACGGGGAAAATGCTCGGATGCATGAGACGAACACGTATGCAAATGCGATGCACATGATGACATGATATAAAATGCAGAAGATGACATGGCAAAGAGAGACACGCAAGCACATGACATGGCAAAGACGGCGAATAACTGACGGACACCTGGCGCATCGAATCTGGGGCGTTACAACACTCCTCCACTAACAAGAGATCTCGTCCCGAGATCTTAGGACCGAGACGGAAGGGAAAAAGGGATGAGGTGAAACAAGAACTCAAAGAAGAATCAAAGAATCGAGAGCACTCGAGATGAAGAGATGAGCGATGAGAATGAGGAGAATCGAAAGCTCACTGAATCAGACAAACTATGAAAACACTCAGGTTAGAATGAGAAAAGAAACGAATAAGACTGAAAGGATTTAGGCAGCACTCCTGCTGAAAAAGGACGGATTAGAACATGAACTTCACAAGATGGGATGAAACTTGACGAGATGAACAACACAATGCCTCCGGAAGAATTGAAAGAATGGAATGAAAAGAACTTAGCAGGAAGGATTGAATGAAGTTGTTGAGAAAATCAACAACGAAAGAATAAGCTTGATGTGGACTTATAGGTAACATCTCAAAATCATGAGGTGATAACCTGCCACAACCGGAAATGACTGGATAGCTGGGAAGAACGAAGAAATGCAAAACTCCATTTCAAAAGAATATGAAGATTTAATTGCACTTCGAGACGCGAGAAGAAAAGATACTTGAACTCCACCAACTCTTGATGAACACTTGAAGAATGAATTAAATCATGAAGAACCACCATGACAAACTCCGGTAACAAAAGGATGATGAGATTGAATGAAGGAAGAAAGAATAAGATGAGCCTTGCGATGATTTAGATGGAGGTTCCGACGAAATGGTCGAGGAAATTCGAACTCCGGAAAAGAAAAGATGAAAAACACTTGGAACTAGAATTTATTCATTACGAACAAACTCCGAAGAAAAAGATTAATCACTTGGATGAAATAAGAATAAGATTTATTGTATGCTTATCCTTCATCAAATTAAATTGATGACAAGCAATGGATTTTTGCATACTATTTATTCTCGTTGGAAAAGGATTGAGAAGTGACTTAGCGCCACCTTGAGAAGGTCTTCATGAACCACCGGTAGGATTGAAAAGAATGAATGGATTAAAATGATAATCAAGGGAAAAGAATCTTGAACGAACTACCGTAAGAATTCGAAAATGACTGATGAAAGAGAATGAATCCCCGGGAAGAATTAGAGAAGCACGGAGATACTTGAGGGAATGTAGAGAAAAGAGATCGAAGAGATCGCGAATCGATGTAAGAATACTTGAATGAAGCACCGGAAGAATATTGAGACGAACGAAGGGGCACGGATATAGAATAATTGGAGAACGAATTTGAAAAACTTGGAACGAAGAAATCTTCCGAAAAGATGGCCTCCGGATAATCGAGACGGAAAACAACTCCTGAAATACTCCGGATGGATGAGAAGAATTGCACAACTGGAAACAATTAGATAGGATAACATCGAGCTATCACCATGAATCTCCGGAGAACGGACAAGATTTAAAAGAAACTCTACTTCGGTCTTCAAGGACGATTTATAAACACCATCAAAATTGTTGAGATACTCCGGAAGAAAGAAAAACAGAGAGGTTGAGCCAACAATGAAAAGAATTTGAAAACGATCTTGGAGATGACAATCGGCTGATGAAATTCATTCTTACGTCAAACTCCGAAAAGAACTTGAGAATAACTCTGTGGAATTAGAAGAGTCGTAAGATCCTCGAAAAGACCTGTGGGTTAGGGCCCACTAAAAGAAAAACACCGTTGGAAAGGATTGTTGAATGCATGATGATGCACCGGAAGAACTGAAATATTTGAATGAGGTGACAACCTCAATTAGTTAGAACATTGCATTTAATCTCCGAGATGACTTGAGCACTCCGGAAGGATAAATCAAGCGAGAGGCTTAACGAGCAAAGAGAACACTTCGAGCCGAGGAAATGAATATGATCAACCCGAAAAACTTGAATTGAATCCGTCGGAAAAGAAAAAGAGATGAAGAATGACGAACGAGACGAGAATTCACCGGTTGAAATAATTTACGGAAGACTGAAGAGGCTCCACACGAATGAAATTGATGGCCAAAAGAAACTCGAACTTCAGGAATAATAGGGTGGGAGGGCGGGAATATAAAGACAACTGGAAGGGGAAAACGACGAATATCTTGAAGAGAAAACACCGGTTGAAAGAAGCAAAGACTTCACACGAGTAGGATCGATACTCGATTACGGATTCCGGTTCCGAGATGAAAAAGGGTGGGTGGGTGGGAAAAAAAACAATGACAACTTCGGACAAGGAAAACAACGACGTTGGAGGAAGAACTGAGGATTGAACTCAACGATGAAGATGGTCGAGTCGACTTGACGAGAAAAGCACCGGATGAAAAGAGCTGAGGAACAACTATCGGAAACCAAGCTGCGTGATCCTAAAGAAAAATTTGAAGGGGAAGAGGAGTAGTTCAAAACACCTACGCCAAGATTCCTTACCAGAGCGATTTAAGGGCAGATGAGTAAAAAGAATTCCTACTCCGATATAACTAGACTCAAAAGTTTTCTTCTAGACTCAACAACGGCCAAACTACACGATCAATCAAGGGGGCTCCTAGGGTCGGTCGAGGCTCTGATACTAACTTGTCACGCCTAATATGCGACCCTATCCAAAAAGGAACTCAAGGTCCCACCAAGGATAGACCCGATATTGGAAACGCTTTTGCAAGGTGGATATCATTACATCAACATTACATAATAGATGGGGATACATACATAAGGCACAAATGCCACAAGAATACATCAACATCATATACAAGATCAACATCCGCTCACGGATGAAACATAAACAGAAACTCAAACGACATCCACCTCGCTAGCCTGTGCTGCCGACCGAACCTAACCCCGATCAAGAAGAAGGTAAGAAGAACTCCAAAGCAAGCAAACATCGCTCTCACGCCATGATCATCGCAAACCTGTACCAAGAATCGGTGGTGTAGAAATCTGTGAGTCACGAGGACTCAGCAATCCCATTACCATGGGTATCAAGACTAGCAAAGCTTAATGGGAAAGGAAGGGTAAAGTGGTGAGGTTGCAGCAGCGACTAAGCATATATGGTGGCTAACATACGCAATGAGAGCGAGAAGAGAAACAAAGGAACGGTCGTCAACTAGCAATGATCAAGAAGTGATCCCGAACTCCTACCCACGCCGACATAACCCGAAACCGTGTTCTCCTCTCGATCAACCCGAAAAAGAGACACTCACGGTTACACACACGGTTGGTGTATTTTAATTAAGATCAACTTCGGGTTTTCTACAACCGGACATTAACAAATTCCCATCTGCCACATAACCGCGGCACGGCTCTCGAAAGTTTATACCCTGCAGGGTGTCCCAACTTAGCCCATGATAAGCTCTCGCGAACAACGGCGAATAGACCTTCTCCCGGGAAGCCCGATCAGTCTCGGAATCCGGCTACAAGACATTTCACAGCAATAAAACAAGACCAGCAAAGCCGCCCGATGCGCCGACAATCCCGATAGGAGCTGCACATATCTCGTTCTCAGGGCAACACCGGATAAGCGAAGCGTACAGGAACCGACGTAACCCATGTTGCCAAGGGATGGTCCCAAGACGGTGCTCTAGTTTGGACCAACGCTTAGACAAGCACCGGCCCGGGGTAATAAAGATGACCCTTGAGAGCGCGACTCCCAAGGGGAAAAGGCTAGGTCGGACAAATGTAGAACCAATGTTGGGCCTCTTGGAAAAGTCTTATTCAAAGCGAATCGTCAAGGGGGTCCCATAAATCACCCGACCGCGCGTTAGGGACGCAAAATCCGGGAACATAACACCGATATGACGGAAACTAGGGCGGCAAGAGTGGAACAAAACACTGTGCATAAGCCCGATCCTTCCACCCTTTACCAAGTATATAGATGCATTAATTAAATAAGATATATTGTGATATCCCAACAAGTAAACATGTTCCAACAAGGAACAACATCTCCATGTTCCAACCAGGAACAAACTTCATCTTCACCTGCAACTAACAACGCTATAAGAGGGGCTGAGCAAAGCGGTAACATAGCCAAACAACGGTTTGCTAGGAAGGGTGCAAAAGGTTAGAGGTCGACATGGCATTTGGGATGGCTTGATAAGGTGTAATAGGTAGCGCAGCATAGCGATAGAACGAAGCAACTAGCATAGCAATGATAGTAGTGAGATCCAGGGTAGCGGTCATCTTGCCTGAAATCCCGCTAGGAAGAAGAACGAGTCCATGAAGAAGACGAACGGATGAAGCCGAACCAAGCATAGACGAACGAATCCTCACGATCGCAACGAAACGGGAAACTAACAAGAAGAAGCACACAACATAGTAAACACACCACACATGAACAAGACATGATGCACAACCAAGCATGATGCATGACAAAGCTACATGAAGCTACTCATGGCAAGGGATGATGCAAACAAGAGCAACACATCAAAGCAAGTTTAAATGAGGCCGGGAACAACATATAACAATTCCGGTAAGTCCTCATATGCAAATTTCGAAATTGGTCCAGATCTGAATAAACCTTATGTTAAAGTTGTTAAACAGGAAGTTAATATGCACCACGATGATCTACACGGAATTCTAGTCAAGTTACATATAAAGTTCATTAGATTCGTAGCTACGGCCTAGAAGATATGAGTAAAACAAGTTAAGCATGGCATTGATGCAAAATACATACAAACATCAAGCAACCACCTCAAAACAAGGATCCAACATGATAATATGAAACTACATGCAAAATCAAGCAAGTTTCATATAGAGCACACTCAAAACGGAGCAACGGTTCAACACATACACACAATACAAGTTCTAGCAACAATCTGTCCAAAACAGCAACTAGGCATATTGCAAGTATCAAAACAACATGCTACAACATCTCAACGTAATAAAAAAAGGCATGGGCATGATCTACAGGTAAAGCATTACAAAACATGAGCAATGAGCTATCTCCAGAAATCACTAGAACATGCTCAAACACACATGGCAAGATTGCAAATAATAACAGTTTCAGACATTGGCAGAAATAACATCAGGTTGCAATGTTTAGAGCTATCAAACAACATGCTACAGGAACTTATAATAGCAAGACAAGGCATGGCATGAATCTACTCAAAGCATAGAACAAAATTCCTTTAGTGACCATAAGCCAAAAAGGAGCAGAAAGTAAGGTAACACCCATGTAAACATGGAAAGTTATATTACAGATTTAAACATGGCAGGAACAACAATAAGTAGGCATGTTGGTGAGCTTGAACCACTCACCACAGAGCAATACATGGCATGGCAAGGCAACAAACAGTAAGAAGACATGGCATAGAAGCTATACATGGCAAGAACAACATCATAGCATGCAAGGATAAACTACAGCAACCTTGGCAAAATTAAATAACATGTAAACAATCTGCCAGGAACATTTTGAAGCAAAAGTAGAGCTCGATTTACTCAAGCTATGGCACTCCATAATTGCAAACAAGGGCATGGATGGATAGATCAAGACATGTAGAACAAAACATCCTTACTGAAGTATCTCAAAATATGCATGGATCTCTCGGTAGCATCAAGTTAACATGGCACCAAAATATCAGCAAAACAGGGCTGAAATCAGCAACAACAAGACACCTAGTTTGCATGCTTGTGCTAGTCACCACATAGATCACAAAAATACATAGCAAGCACCACTGGAAAGAAGACATGTCATATTGCAAAACACATGTAGGACTCAAGTCCATAGGATGCACACATCAATCATGGCAAAAATGACAAAAGTGCAAGTTCTAATAAAAATCAGAAACTAACATCACATAGCACTCTTGCAACAGCATTTCGGACATCAAGATCAGCTCAAATGGAAATGATGCAATGAGATGAAATGATCTACTCATCGAGGCGAACATTTTGACGTATTACACGCGCAAAACGGAGCTACTATGACAGAGATATGATGCAACGAAAATGGCACAAAATATCACATATGCTCGGGACTTAGAAGAAAATTGGAGGGGGAAAAATCAACCTCTTGCACGGTTATCGATGCAGCGCCGGAACTTCGCCGGAATTTCACCGGAGATCGGGGAGGAGGCCGGGGAGGGCCGGAGAAGGACGGGGAGAGGCGGATCCGGGCGGCGCCGGCCCGGATCTGGCCATGGCGCGGCCGCCGGGGCCGGGAGCGGCGAGGGCGCGGCGGTCGGGCGGATCTCGCCGGGCCGGAGTTTCGCGCGGCGCGGCGGCTGTGGAGGCGGCGGGCCGGGCGCCGGGCGAGGCGTAGGCGAGGCGGGAGAGGCGATTGCCGGAGGCGCGCGCCCGGCGACGCGGGATGCGCTGGCGGCGGCGCCGGGCGAGCGGCGTGACGGGCGCGCTGGGCGAGGCGGCGGCGGGCACTGGGGCCGGACGGGCGGCGGCGCTGGTCCGGGCGGCGGCGGACGGGCCGAAGGGGTTTCCCGCTGGCCCAGCTGGCCGGGCGGCGCGCGTGAAGCGGGCGCGTACGGCGACCGTGAGGCGCCACGTGGCGGCGGAGCTGAGGTGGCATGCCGGATTGGCCGGGTGAGGTGGCCGGACGCGACGGACATGTCCGGCGGGTCCGGACGTGTCCGCCGCGGGAGGAGGACGAAGGCTAGGGTTTCATCTGCGATTTTTTTCGTGGGGGGATCTAGTTTTATAGGTAGAGGGAGCTAGGAGAGTCCAAATGAGGTGCGGTTTTCGCCCACGCGATCGTGATCGAACGACCGAGAGCATGGAGGGAGTTTGGTGGGTTTTGGGCCACTTAGAAAGGGGTGTTGGGCTGCAACTCAAAGAGGGCTTTGCGGTTACCCTTGCTAACCGTTGGAGTACCAAACGACCTCCAAATGATCCGAACTTGACAGCGGTTCACCGGTGCTATACCAAGGCCGCTTGACAAACCTCGGTCCATTCCGAGACCGCTAAACACCCGCACATGAAAAGAGGTAAAAGGGGCGCCGGAGACATAGGAGTGCCGGATTGCAAAACGGACAACGGGAAAATGCTCGGATGCATGAGACGAACACGTATGCAAATGCGATGCACATGATGACATGATATAAAATGCAGAAGATGACATGGCAAAGAGAGACACGCAAGCACATGATATGGCAAAGACGGCGAATAACTGACGGACACGTGGCGCATCGAATCTGGGGCGTTACACAATCACAGCTATATCAGCTACTTTTACTTCCAAACTGTTTTGAGGTAAATACGGCCACATACTGAATATGCCGCCTCGCAGCTTTTTGTTCTCCTTCACGGAGTCGGCTAGCTGGGCCCGCAACTCCTTTAGCTCTTCGCCCAGCTGGGTGTTTGCATTTGGAGTTTGTTTTTCTCCTGTCTAACACGGGTCAAAACCCGCTCGCCTGCGGCATGCAGTATTTTCGACTCTTTTTCCTCCAGTTGATCCGATGATCCTGTTATGCGATAAAGCCGCAATGTTAACATGGTCGGTATACAATAACTATTTCTCTATGGAGGGAAATATTACCGGAAAACGCCTCCTTGGATTTCTCCAATTCGTCGGTCACTGCATTTAACTGCGTCCGGCACTTTTTTAGCTCTTGGGCTAGCACGTCGTTCTTCTCCGACAGAACCTGATTATGCGGCGATCCTCAAATCAGTTGTTCCAACTACCTTAAGTCTCGGGGGCTACTGGCATACGGTTATCATACTGAGACACAGTAAACTTATATGCACATCTTTTAAATGCTGCTTTGTGCCTCTGCTAAGCCCATCTCGAGCAGCTCAGATGTATGCATCAGCCGAGCTGAAGGCATTAAACGCCTCTTCCGAAAAGCGGGGGCCTCATAAACGGCCCTCCGGCGTTGATGATTCATGGCGCTCTCCACTTCCGAGTTGGTGACGGACATATTTTCGAACCCTCGGCCGAAGGACAGTCCGACGTCGCACCCATATCAGCCCCCGTACCCTCGGCTGAGGCTGGATCCCAGCTGTTGGGAGTATTACTAACCGGACCCCCGGACACAGTACGGTGGACTCTTTTCCTGATACAGGACGAACATGAAAGTCACAGTTGGATGCGACTATCGAAAAACATATTTGTAAACCCATACCTCTGTGACGAGGGCCCGACCATGTCTTCGTTTGCCTTCCTCTTCGAAGGCTTGCCCGGGGCGGGAGCCGCTCTCTTCGGAGCCGCTCCTGGAGTAGCACAGTATGACGAACGCCTCCCCTTCAAAGCACGAGACAGTGCGGTGGGTGAGACGGAACGAGGAAACCCTTTCGGGGGAGATATCTCTTGACTACTTACATGTGAAGCGGGGAGGAGGCCAGGGTTATCGGCGATGATGGCCACTTCGGTGCTGTCGTAGCTCACCTGGTAAAACACGCCATTCTCGAGCACCACAAATATATCCGGATCCTCCTCGAATCCGGGGTCAAGGTCCCGATTGTGGCCTTCAGGCTGCGGGGCGGGGCTGTGAAGCCCCTTGGAAATCTTTCGCCAGTGCTGTTACACATGGACGGGTTAATATTCATTGAGCGAAGCTCGGGGAGTGGAATAAGTTAGAGCAGAAGAGTTGGGGGCTTACCCAGCTAGGAGGACTGTACATGGAATATCCTTCTCTGTGCATAATGCGCAGGAACTCCTCTTCCTCACCCTTGAATAGTTCGGCCAATATTTTGGCTAGGGCGGCAGGGGTGTCCAGACCTTTCCTACCGCAGCGGGAGGCGTCATCTTCCCCGTTGTAGTTCCACATGGGAAGCCCTCTGTATTGAAGCGGCTGAACCCCCCGCATTATGGAGGTCGCCATCACTTCGACTATCACTACTAGGAAAAGGCATGCTAGTGGCGCACCAGTTTTGCCTTCTAATGGCGCACTACTGGTGCGCCACTAGCATCACGCCATTAGAATTTTTTTCTAATGGCGCACCACATGTGCGTCATTAGAATCTGGTGTTCTAATGGCGCACCACGTAGTGCACCATTAGTATTGCCCACACTGCGCCACTATTATCTGCTATAGTAATAGTGCACCACATGGTAGTGCGCCATTAGTAACATTTTTTTAATTTTTTTTTCATTTTTTCTTAATCTCAGGTCACTATTTCACATATGAGATATCCAACACGTATATATACAACAAGCATCCATATAACAATCATATCCAACACACAAGTTTCATCATATATACATACATAGCCAACACATAGTTCCATCGCTACATATTACAAAAGTTTCACATTGTTCATCCAACACCGTTATCCATCCATTCACAAAAGTTTCACATTGATACAAAATAAAAACACAAATGGAAAAGAAGCACTCCATCCATGCAAGCTTCCGTGAATTAAATCAAATCTGCAAAATGATAAACAAGAAGTTAGAAGAAGAAGAAGAAGAAGACTAGAAGAATACTAGAAGAAGAATAAGAAGAAGAAGAAGAAGAAGAAGAAGAAGAAGAAGAAGAAGACTATAAGCTTATTATGTAAACTTGATCATTTTGTGCTAACATAAGTTATTTTGGAGCTAACCTATAGGAAACTAAGCATATAAGCTCTAAGTTAGCATATTAGAGCCAACTTAGGTAAAATGAAGCTAACCTATGTCATTTTGGAAAAGAAGAAGAATAAGAAGAAGACTATAAGCTTATTATGTAAACTTGATCATTTTGTGCTAACATAAGTAATTTTGGAGCTAACATATAGGAAACTAAGCATATAAGCTCTAAGTTAGCATATTAGAGCCAACTTAGGTAAAATGAAGCTAACCTATGTCATTTTGGAAAAGAAGAAGAATAAGAAGAAGACTATAAGCTTATTATGTAAACTTGATCATTTTGTGCTAACATATGTTATTTTGGAGCTAACCTATAGGAAACTAAGCATATAAGCTCTAAGTTAGCATATTAGAGCCAACTTAGGTAAAATGAAGCTAACCTATGTCATTTTGGAAAAGAAGAAGAATAAGAAGAAGACTATAAGCTTATTATGTAAACTTGATCATTTTGTGCTAACATAAGTAATTTTGGAGCTAACATATAGGAAACTAAGCATATAAGCTCTAAGTTAGCATATTAGAGCCAACTTAGGTAAAATGAAGCTAACCTATGTCATTTTGGAAAAGAAGAAGAATAAGAAGAAGACTATAAGCTTATTATGTAAACTTGATCATTTTGTGCTAACGTAAGTTATTTTGGAGCTAACCTATAGGAAACTAAGCATATAAGCTCTAAGTTAGCATATTAGAGCCAACTTAGGTAAAATGAAGCTAACCTATAGGAAACTAAGCATATTAGAAATAACATAGGTAACTAAGTATATATATATATATATGTATATATATATATATATCAGTTTGGAGATCTGACATAACTGACAAAGTTCAGTGCTCAGTGTTCTTCTCCTTCTCCTTCCTCAGTCTGATGCGCCAAGAGCGGCGAGGCGACGGAGGCAGTGGGATGTAGTCTTCTACCACAATTGGCATGGTCATGTCGCCCAGCTGTGGGATCGCCGGCGCCACCACCGGTGCGTGGTCATTGTCAGGCACTACCACCATCGCGAGGCCACCTTCAGGCAGGACGGGCACGACCATCGCTAGGTCATCCTCAGCCACCTCCATCTCTTGCCCATGGTCAGCCACCACCATCTCTTGCCCATGGTCAGCCACCACCATCTCTTGCCCTTGGTCAGCCACCACCAGCGCTAGGTCATCCTCAGCCTGATGCCCATCGTCATCCTGCAGATCCTCATCCCCACTCTGCTCCTCTTCTCCCGCACTCCAGTCCGGATCATCCTTCTTGTTGTCTTTGCTGCTGCCAGAATCGTTGTTGTTGTCGCTAAAGCCAGAATCGCTGTTGCTTTTACTCTGACCATAGTCGCTTTGCTTTGGCTGTAGCCATGTCGCTTCTTTGCTCCCATTACTGTCCAAATGCAACAATGACCATTAACAATCGATGTGAGACAAAGCCAAATGTAGAGGAATAAGAAGAGGAAGAACGTACTGGCATCATCATTGTCAGCATAGCGCATGCGACACATAGTCGTGTTGAACACCTTCATGATGAGCATGGTGGCGTCGTCGTCGTACCTGAAGAGAAGGAAGTACCCCAGCCGCAGGTCGTAGGCACGGAAGAACTTCTCCCACCCATGATACAAGTACATGTGGCCCTCCTTGATCACCAACTCCACATCCCACAGCCTGTGTAACCCGCTGCCGGCGTGTCGCAGCTTCACATTATTTGGCGGATCTTCACCCAGCATGTTCATAAAACTGTCAGGAAGCCTCTGCAGTTTGGGACAATGAGTGATGTAGCAAACAACAGATATCATAATGAGATGGGTGAAGGGGAGACCTCTCGTTTTATATACCTGCGTCATGGATGATACTGAAGTCCCAAGTATGATACTGAAGAACTCAGAAGCATCCAACTCGTACTGCAGTGTGGAAGAGCGGCGGTGGCTGCTTCCCCCCATCTCTGATAAGCAGGAGAAGAGACCAATTAGTACCCTTACAACAGATCATAAAACATGCATGATAACAGGCTGTCTTGAAAGTCCAATTGTCTTGGACTATAAATTAGGGTAACAATGACACAGAAGATGGGAGCACCTAGTACACATTAGCAAAACAAAAAGGTACAACGCTTAAAAGGAAAGACCACTTGGATCTATTGCCACCTATGGTTTAATGCAGCAAGAATGGCGGGGCAGTTGATCCTACTTAACTAAGTACTAAGATACCCGGCCCATGCATTAGTCGCAGTACCCCATATGTCCTATTTTAGCAAAGTCATGCTAAAATTCACGGAAAATTTCAGCATGACCTTTGCTGAAAATAGGACATATGGAGTACCCGAATTTGCCGAACGGAAGTTAATCGATATTCGGGCAAACTCAAGGGCCTCTCGGGTACCAAGAATTCATCACGACACAATGGTCGGAGACAAAACCCATCACCTTTACACGTCTTTCACAGATTTGTTTGCAAGTTATGATATGTAATTAAGATGAGCCTCAAAGATGAGCCTCCAATGCTGATTTGTTTGCATTGTTTTAGGAGTATAAACTGAGTATGCAAACTGGATATACACTGAATTTAAATATATTTACAGAAAAATACCATGTGCCTGTGGGTGTGGTGTCCTATTTGCAGAAAAATACCATGTGTAAGTGGAGTGCAGTGTTCTGCAGAAGCAGTTGTTCGATTGGGTTTACATCTGAAACTTGCCAATTGCAAAGAGTACTGCTGTTGTAAAACTACTGTAAATCTACTCCTCTATACAAATCTTAAAAGCAGGTCTACTTCACCTAAAATTCACCTAAGAGCTACTGCAAGCAGGTCTACTTGCTTTTGGTGTGTTCTTGCACAACTTTGTTTCTCTGCAATGCCACATAAGCATGTGTGCTAAACCTCCATCTAACAAGTATTGAGGAAAACAAATATTGCTCCCAACTGAACATTTTCAGTTAACTGTAGCAACAAGTATTGGAACACCGTGCTCAAAAAGTTCAGTTAACAGTATTGGATCGCAACTCATTGAAACAAAAAGGCAGATAATCCTTTTAACCATTCTGTGAGTTTTGAATGAGCTGCTTACTTGTCAAAAAGTTCAATTATGATGCCAAACTAGTTTAATCCCTAGGAATTAGTTGTTAACATAATCACCCAGGGCCCCAACATTAGGCGATAATGATCTTCTTGTGCATAGTTTTCTATGCGAAAGTGATGCGAAAGGAAATATTTTATTTTGTTTGCGCCAAACAAGGCCTACTAATGAAGCTCCAACTATGAAGAAGAATCAGACCCTATCCACCAAGATATATTGGCGTATGAGACTGCCATAATCTTGATGAAGTATCTTTGTGCAAAGAAATGGCACAAATTGAAGTGAGCATCTGAAACCATGAGGCCGGCTAAAAGTTTTTGAGCACATCTCCAAGCTACTACTAGAGTTTATCACTTGAATCCATGGACCGTCCAGCAAAGCAAGGCAACCAAGAACAAGACATGGCACAAATCCCTTTCTTGTCGACGCAAACTCAGTATAATCTCTTGGAATAAGGCTGTCAAACTAGCAATTATATACTATGCGATTCTTTTTTTGTATTTGCGATGACGATGATAGCTGGACCGGGTCATGGTCCGGAGTAGGCTTGGGTCATGGTCCGTTTAGCATTTAGCAGCATCATCGTCAATTATGATGCCAAAAAAATAGTTTAAGATCATCCCCCAGGGGACCCAACATTAGGATAATGATCTTCTTTTGCATAGTTTTCTACGCGAAAGCGATATCAAAGGAAACATTTTTCTTGAAGGGCCTACTCTACTATTTAAGCTCCAATAATGAAGAAGAATCAGACCCATCCTCGAAGATATATTATTGGCATAGTATAAAACTGTCATGATCTTGATGAAGTACACTGCAGATGTATCACGTTGATATTGCTATATATCAACAAATCTGCGAGTTGATGATTACACACATAAAACTTGCAATGATGAAGGAAGCACTCATGTCAAATACTAGCAGTGACTAAAAACTGAGAATTTGATGTCAGTGCATAATTTTATCCCTCCCCTGCCTTCCATCTACTCTGCATCTGATGCATACTACCGGCCAGACAGCATATTCGAGAAAGTGCATTCTGCAGGTGCTGACCCTGAAGAGGCAGGCGTCGGTGGCGCACGCCACGCTGAGGCGGCCGTCGCGGTGAGCACGAGCCCGCAGGGAAGTGGTGGGCGGCACAAACGGCGACTAAACAAGGGGAAAAGAGGGGGAATCGATGGAGACGCTCACCGCGGAGCTGGGGAAGGAGACGGCAAGGCCGACGGTGGTCGGGGCAGCGCGGATCGACACCGAGAAGCAGTGGTCGGTGATGAGGAAGAAGAGGTCGATGCGCTCGATCCTTGATGACCCGGCTCCAATCGGTGGACGCAGCTCCTAAACGCAGGCGGCGGTGGCAGCGGTGGCGTGGGCGTGGGGCCTCCTCTCCTGGTGGACGTGGGGCGGCGCCGAGGATCCAAGTCTCTGGCGGCTCCGAGGGTTAGGGAGGGAGGCGAGGGAGGCGGTGCTCGCGGGGGAGGTGGGGCTCCGGGGGGAGGCGGCGCTCGAGGGGGAGGAAGGGGAGAGGGAGGCGGCGGGGGCGCGTGGGCAGCTGCGGCGGACGAAGGCGGTGGACGGCGGGGGCGCATGGGCGGCGGCGGCGGCGTACGGTTGGGGTCGATCGAGGGGAATCTGGCGAGGGAGGGAGGGAGGCCAGTGCGAGGGCAGTAGATGGAGGGGGGAGGGTTCTAATGGCGCACCTCCCCCCGGTGCGCCATCGAATTTTGTTTTAATCTAGCCCGACTGGTCAGGTTATATACCACCTAACCCTATCTACATCAGAACCCGCCCACTAGCCCGATCGGGTCAAGACGCAAAGACACCCACCAGGAGGTCCTGGGTTTGATTCCCAGGCTCCCCAATTTTTATTTTTATGCATTTAAAATGATGTTTGATATTTATTTGTGTTTAAATATGTTCAAACTTGTTTAAATCATAACATTAATATTTTTTTATAAAAACAGTAATAATTTTTTAAAAAAATATGTTCAAATTTGTTATTTGAAAATATTTATGAATATGAAAAAATATTCATATGGGGGATGGTGCGGTTGGTCGTCGGCGGCGGTGGAGTGGGGGAGGGTGCCGGCCGGGGGTCGGCGGCGGCGGCCGGTGGAGCGGGGGAGGGTGCGGGGCGTGCTCGGCGGCGAGGGGGGCCGGATCTGGAAAGGTGGGATAGCGATCGAGATGGAGGGGGATCGAGATCGAGTGTCCATGAAAATTAAAAACATTCATGAGTTCAAAAAGTGCCCATGAAATACAATCGAGAAATGAAGGCTACAATTTAAATACAATCGATCTTAGCTAGCTATCTGTTCACAATCTTCTTGCCCTTATTTTTCGTAAATGGAGTTCTTCTCTTGAACGGACGTCCTTTAGGTAGGGTGGTCCTGCTTCTTCTTGTGGTGTATGCTGATACTTCATCGTCGTTGTCATGTTCCATCTTCGGGTCGCCGTACTTGTCGAAGTCTTGCTCATTGGCGATTCCATCCATTTCGATAATCTTCCTTTTGCCTCTCCTCACGACAACACGACTGGGCTTTGGCGGGTCGGTAATGAAGAAGCATTGGTCCACTTGGGAAGCCAGTACCCATGGCTCATTTTTCGCGGTGACGTTTGCGCCCACGGTCTTGGATTTGGCTTTGGGTATAACCATGGTGGTGAAATACCGGTCTTCTTTTAGTACGCTCTTGGCCCATCTGACACGGAACATCGGGACCTTCTCTCCAGCGTAGCTCAGCTCCCGGATCTCCTCGATCCTTCCGTAGTATCTGTCCTTGTCGTTACGGTGTAGGATTCCATCGTTACCCGGAGTTCTGATAACCATCGCTCTTCATGTCCTTGTCCTCGGTGTAGAATGTGTAGCCGTTGATATCGTACGCCTCATAGGTCATCAGGTTGTGCTCGGCGCCCTGTGACAAGGCGAATATGAGTTGTTCTTCCGCAGAAGAATCCTCATGTAAAGGGTAATGCGAAGCTTCTGCTTGAACCAACGCGTGAAACATGAGTTATGCTCTTTGATTATATCTTCGTCCGTCCTCTGTTGGCCTCGGTCATTGTACGTCTTCTCAATAAAGGTTTTGTGCTCTACCACCCAAGGATCGACCATGTCTATGTGTTGTAGCGCGACTAGGTTTTCTCTTTCAAAGTCGGCGAGTCGACCCTCGAAGTCGACATGCATTTCGCGGTGACCCTCACGGTGACCCCATCCAGCGAGCCTGCCGAGGTGCCTGTTGATGGGCAGACCAACAGGGTTTTCGATGCCTAGATAATTCGTGCAGTAGGAGATGCACTCTTCGGTCAGAAAGCCCCTGGCTATGCTTCCTTCTAGACGTGACATGTTGCGAACGTATCCTTTGATGACACCATTCATCCTTTCGAACGGAATCATGCTGTGCAGGAATGTCGGCCCGAGTTGGATGATATCCTCCACGATATGGACCAGCAGATGCGCCATAACGTCAAAGAATGCGGGCGGGAAGTACATCTCAAGCTCGCATAGTATCACCACAATCTCTTCCTGTAGCCTTCTGAGTTGCCTCACGCCAACCGACTTCCGAGAGAAGACGTCAAAAAATTTGCATAGGCCAAATAGCGTTTCACAGACGTGCGCGTCCATGATCCCACGGATTGCAACTGGAAGTATCTGCGTCATCAGCATGTGACAGTCGTGAGACTTCATCCCGCTGAACTTATGCTTCATTTGGGTCTAGGTATCTCGCTTATCTTCCCAGCGTAACCGTAAGGAAGTTTTACTCCTACGAGCCGGTGAAAACTGATCGATCTCCTCCTGACTTAGAGTGAAGCACGCGGGAGGGTAGTCATTTCCGGTCTTCTTGGCCTTTTTGCCTTTGCGGCGACTTTCCGTGTCCTGCTTCGCCTCATCATCATCATGATCATTAGCGTGAAGCTCCTCCCTGATGCCCATTGATTTCAAGTCTGCCCTTGCTTTCGGCCCATCTTTGGTCCTCTCTAGCATGTTGAGCAGGGTACCAAGCAGACTTTCGCACACATTCTTCCTGATATGCATGACATCAAGGCTGTGAGGCACACAGTGGATCTTCCAGTACGGCAAGTCCCAGAAAACAGGCCTTGTTTTCCATACCTTCAGCATGGCTCTGGCGCCTTTTGCTTCTTTCCTGGCTCTAGCGCCTTTTGCTTCTTTCCCGGCAGTGGGCAATCTTTCCAATTTTTCAACAACTGGTCTATTTCCTCGCCGCTCCTCGTACGCGGGCGTCTTCGGGGTTCGGTTTCACCATCGAACAGATCCTTACGTTTCCTCCACGGGTCATCGTCGCGAAGCCACCTTCGATGTCCCATGAACACGATTTTCAAGACCGGGATCTCTATCTAGCTGGCGATACGTTGTGTCATCCATGCACCGACGCATCCGTAAAATACGTGGACCACCTGCCCAAATGAGATATCTCAGAATCGAGATAGTCGTGGCACCGTCGTGAGCAAAGGCGGCTCTCATAGGGAAATATTATTTACGTGCGGCGTCCCGCGTATTGGCTGGCGTTTTCCACGGCGTGTCTAGCTCCTCTTTCAGCAGCCCAGCACGCAGTTGATGTCGTTCCCTGGTTGTTTTGGCCCTTCAATTAGCATACTCATGTGAATGTACTTCCCCTTCATGCACAACCAGGGGAAGGTTGTACATCCACACAAACACAGGCCAGGTGCTATGTGTGCTTCTTTGGCTGCCAAACGGATTGACTCCATCGGTGCTTGCGCCCAAAGACGATGTTCCTTGGATCCTTCCCAAATTCTGGGTGTTGAAGTTCAACGCTTGCCATGGCTCCCATCCCTAGGGTGACTCAGCATCTTGTCTTTTTATTTATCTCCGGATCATTTGCGTCATCTTCTCGCTTCTTCTCCTCCCTATCCGCGTGCGGTAGAGGAGCTTTGCTACCTTAGGGTCCGCGAAATACCGCTGCAGAAGAGGAGTGATCGGAAAGTACCACACCACTTTTCGAGGAGCTTTCTTCCTCTTCTTGTATCGAGTGACGCCGACACACGGACATATGGTAGACTCCGCGTGCTCGTCCCGATAAATGATGCAATTGTTCATGCACACATGGTATTTCATGTGCGGTAAATCCAGAGGACACACGATTTTCTTCGCCTCCTCGAAACTGGTAGGGCACTTGTTCCCTTTGGGAAGACGTTCGCGCCAGAATGACATGTTCTCGTCGAAGCATGCGTCGGTCATTTTGTGTTTTACCTTCATCTCTAGAGCCATGAGCGTTACTTTCATACGGGTATCCTCGGGCCTGCATCCTTCATACAATGGAGTAACCGCGTCTATCTCCAGTTGATCCAGCTTGGCTTTCTCTCGGGCGGCAGCTCTTGCGTTATCCGTCTGCTTGAGAAGCAGCTCTTGAACATGAGGGTCCTGCACCCAGCCCATCGATGGTCCATCGCCGTAAATGCGCTCCGCGGCATCTTCATCTTCATGATCATGCCCTTCGTCTGCTCCGGCATCTTCCTCATTATCATGTCTTGCATCTTCTACATGATGACTGTGTACAGCATCACCGTCGTGATCATGTCCTGGAGATTCTTCGTATTCTCGCCCGCCCGAGTCTTGCTCATTTCTTGCCGCCCGACCCCCATGGACGATAGCCATCCATCACCTTGTATTCATAGTCATCTTCATCACCTTGCCACTGATAGCCATCCATGAAACCACGCAAGAGCAGGTGGTCCCGCACCTGCCCGGAATCCGGGTCCGCAATAAGGCTCTTCAGCTTGCATCTTCGACACGGACATCTTATCTCCATCTCGTTCTTTTGAAGCATCTCGGCCTTCACGGAGCTCAAAAACCTATTCACGATGCCTTCGGTCATCGTGCGGACCATGGTCGCCTGCGGGGTAGAGCAAAACGATATTTTAGAATCAAGAAAAAATTTGGCATGGCTTTTCCTAAAAATAAGACCAAAAAGAATGCATAGTGCCAAAATTCTCGCCGAAACGGAAATGAATGAACATTCCGGCAAAATATTGGCAACTATCGCATTTCAAATACCGGTACCTGCAAACACAAACATATATGCAACACCACAAACATATGCAACACCACGAACATACATAGATCTAGCTATAGGCCACAAAAGTGCATGTGCACGTTGTTGGTGAGGAGAACAACATAAAGATAGCTTCCCTTACTTACCTATCAAAAAAAGGTAATTTAACCACTTAATTTGGATGAATCTATGGTGCAAATGAGGTGAGGAGGAGGAGGCAGCCGAGACAAGCTTGGAGGAGGAGGTGGAGAGAATGAAGTGGGGGAAAGTGAGTGGGTAGATGGGATGTCCAAAATATCTTGTTGGTCCTAGGTTACTAATGGCGCATCACCCGCAAATGCGCCATTAGTAACCCTGGTTACTAATGGCGCACCAGCTGCGGGTGCGCCATTAGAAGTTTTGCAAAAAAAAATAAAAAAAGTATATATTCTAATGGCGAGCGGTGGCACAAAGGCGCCATTACTAGTTTAAACTAGTAATGGCGCACCCTGCCATGATGCACCATAAGAATCTTTGGAAAAATAAGAAAAAAAATTTACTAGTGGCGCACCGTGTGCATGGTGCGCCATTAGTGTCTTCCACACTAATGGCGGACCTGCACATGGTGCACAACTGCTATATAGTAGTGGCGCACCACATGACAGGTGCGCCATTAGTGGCCATCCCATCTATAGCCCTTTTTATAGTAGTGTATCGTATATCCGGACTGGTCAAGCGTCCTGATCTTGTTTAGGAGTTGGCGGACTTCCGCACTATCTTCCTCCTCGAGGCTCCGAGGGCGCCAGCTCTGGCGTTTCTTCAGAGGAATACTTGTGAACTCGGGGAGACCCCTACGGACGGGATCTGGAAGTACGCCGTCCTCAATGTAGAACCATTCAGAGGTCCACTCTTTGAAAGCTTTCTTCGGTGTGCCAGATAGGTATCCGGTATCAGCAATGCGCCATATTTCGGCCCCGCCCACTTCAAATATCGATCCCTCGTGGTTGCGCGGGACAAGACAAAACAACCTTCTCCACAGATCAAAATGGGCCTCACAACCCAGGAATAGTTCGCATAAAGCGACATAGCCCGCAATGTGCAGGATGGAGGCTGGGGTGAAATTGTGCAGCTGGAGGCCATAATACTCCAGAAGCCCTCGGAGGAATGGGTGAATTGGAAATCCTACGCCCCTCAGCAAATAGGGGACGAAGCACACTCGTTCTCCCATAGATGGATTGGGGAAATCCTCCGCCTGGGTTTTGCCATTAAAGGAGGCCAACCCTGCTCGGACAGGGACCAGATCCGCAGGAGGGAGAAATCCCTGCGCTTGCAACTTCACCAATTGACTGCGGGACACGGAGCACCTCTCCCACTCACCTTTCTCTGGGTCGGAACGGGAGGAGGAGCTGGGAATGCTAGCCATGTTGGAATGGTCTTTCCTGGCAACCTCTGAGGATTTTCTTCGCGTGGTGCCGAATGGATCTGAGACCCAATCCCTTTAAATAGGCGCTCTTCCTTGCATGGCCGGGGTGTTATTTGCAAAACTACCCTGACCGTCCGCATTTGCCCGACACGTGGAAGCTGAAGTCATTGATGCACAGAAGCCGTGGGGTGCGGCATTGAATTAAAAGCCGAATACATTACTTGGAAGTCGCCAGAGGAGGAACCCGCCTTGCAATGCCGAAGACAATCTGCACGCTAAACACCTCGTCATTGAAGCCTGGTTCGGGGGCTACTGAGGGAGTCCTGGACTAAGGGGTCCTCGGGCGTCCGGCCTGTTAGCCATGAGCCGGACTGATGGGCTGTGAAGATACGGAGACCGAAGACTGCACCCGTGTCTGGATGGGACTCTCCTTGGCGTGGAAGGCAAGCTTAGAGACCGGATATGTAGATTCCTTTCTTTGTAACCGACCTTGTGTAACCCTAGATCCTCCCGGTGTCTATATAAATCGGAGGACTTAGTCCAGAAAGACGGATACTCATTACCATAGTCATACAGGCTAGACATCTAGGGTTTAGCCATTACGATCTCGTGGTAGATCAACTCTTGTAATACTCATATTCATCAAGATCAATCAAGCAGGAAGTAGGGTATTACCTCCATAGAGAGGGCCCGAACCTGGGTAAACATTGTGTCCCATGTCTCCTGTTACCATCGACCGTAGACACACAGTTCGGGACCCCCTACCCGAGATCCGCCGGTTTTGACACCGACATTGGTGCTTTCATTGAGAGTTTCACTGTGTCGTCGACGACAAGATCGATGACTCGCCTTGTCCTTAAAGACAATATCACGCCGGAGGAGAATTGGCCCCCAGGCCAAACCCTCCGGTTGGGCGGCTTTACCATGACCGCCTGTTCTGCCGTTAAGCCGACGATGACCTCTCGGGCCATCGAAAATCCCCTTCGTATCAACTCCAAACACTCTAAGCAGATGGATCCGGCGGAATTTTCTCCTTTAAACGAGCTCCTTGATCGCATCACCGCCCTGGGAATCGCCACAGATTACGACCGGATCGGGCTTGAACCCGACGGAGTCAATCCGTGCTTTATTATTAAGGGAAGAAAAATCAAAGTACAAGCCATGTAAACACCGACATGGCAAAACTAAAAAGACGGCAGAATATCTCTGAGTTTGACACCAACGCTCGTCATCTACCTTCGGCACCACCAAAGCAGCCAGCAAAGAAAAAGATGATGGATCACCTTCTCACCTGAGTTCGATGCTGCTCCATCGCTGATATGCAGCTTTGCGGACCTCCAAGGTGGCTCATCAAATGTGAAGCCATTGCTCTTGAACGAATCTGACCGAGACAACACCCCGGACACGCCATCAAACTTCAGATCTAGCACCCCATAACGACTAAGACGCTGAATGAGGAAACCACACCTGTCATCTATCAACCATGAACCCAGCACATGTTCCGTCTTCAAGATGTCGTCGATGCAGATCACAATCGGCATCCCCTCTTGGACTGCCTCCCAAGCTTCGCGCCGGCGCTGGAGCAGATGTCGTCGCAACTGCGGAGCCCAAGGACACAAGTCCACCACAAGGATATCGTCCCTGCCACGACATCCCTGCTTGAACAAACCGGTTCCCAAATCCATCACCGACCATAGAGACGATCGCCTTCACGGAGAAGAATCTGGAGCATCTTTATTCAGCATCGCCGTCACCGCTGTCGAAGCCAAGACGTTGAACGATAAAAAACCTAAGCTACTAGGGCTCTAGAACCGAAAGCTAAACCGACCCACACGCACGGGATCCGGCCCTCTCCTCCCCTTCCCTCCCCTCCGTCTCCCCTCACCCCCCCCCCCCCCCCGCGCGGGCGACCGAGGGGCTCCAACCCTAGCCGTCGGGTCACCGCTCCTTCCTCTCCCTCCCCTCTGTCGCCGCCGGTGGTCGGCGTCGGGCATAGCCTGTGCGTGCGACGGCAGCGGCGGAGGCACTCCTCCCTCTCACGGGTCATACGATGACGCGGGGTGACCTGGCTCGAGGGTGTGACCCCGATCTGGACTGCGGCGGCACCAATCTGGTTCATGACGGACCAGAACTGGACTACAGCAGTGTGGCGGCCGGCCGGTGTCCTAATGGCGGTTGTGTTGGCGGCGGTGTCAGAGGCAGCGCGGGCTGCGGGCGTGCCATCTGCCTTCAGATCGGCGGCGGCGGCGTGGAGGGCCTGGTGGTCGCGTCGACGGCACCTCCGGTTAGATTTGTTCTGACCGGTGCAGCTGGCGGTGGTAGTCATCTCTTCCGTCAGAGGTGGTCGGCCTGTGGCTGGGTGGTCGGATCTCTATATTCTTCATCTAGTACTGGCTACGAGTCAGGGAGACATAGTTGCCGATAAAAACCGAGCCGTTGGCGGGTGATGACAGCGTTTTGCACCGTTACCTTGATGAAGGCATCGTCATGTAACTGTTGTCGACCCACTCGTGTTGCTTCGGGGGAAACCATAGGATTTGGTCCTCCAGATCGGACGATGGCAGTACTACGGTGCCGTTTCTCTCTTGGGAGTATCGTTTGTGGAGCAGCGCTGGAAGACAGAGGCAGGAGATAGAGCGGCTTCGTCTTGCACGGAGCTTCGGTGGAGCTGTCAAGTCATGCTTGCCCGACAGGTGCTATGCTGAGTCATGCCTGGTTGGCAGGTGCTACGCACGACGGATCTTCCAGAGTCTCCGCGTCTGGACGGACGAGCGCAGGGCGGTGGCGCAATTGGGCGCCATGGTGGCGTCGACGGATGTCCGGACTTGCAAGGATGATGAGGATCTCTCTTCTGAAGATGGGTCAGTGGTCTGATGATGATGGCGGCTTCTAAAACGTATGCATGTGGTGTGCAGTTTAGTTAGGTTGCACCTGGCTGTTGGTCCCGATACGTTATATAGATGGATCGGCGACGACATCAGTTTTAGATATGAGGAGTGAGTGCACTCAACATTATCGAGTTTGTAGGTGTGAGTGGTGGCTTCGGGTGGATTAATGTATGTTCTTGTCAGACCTTTGTGAAATAATTAATAAAGATGACTGCATGCATCAATTGATGCAGAGGCCGGGGATTTATCCTCCTTTCAGCGCCCCAACCCACAAGCACCGATGACCAAGAGGTCGCCGGCGAAGGCGAGCCCCCGGGAGAGTTGGTTCTCTTGACGGTGACAGCTAGGGTTCCGTCGGTAGCCAAGATACAACGAGAAGCCTTCCCACATTCAACTACCTACGTACAAGTTGGTAGTTCAGCAACCCTTCTTTCGAATCCTAATGCAGGAATACTGCATGGATATACGTAGAAATATAACAATTTAGCTGCATGTGAGTCCCTTGAAATTTTCTTTCAGGTTAGTGAATTTTGCAGGCCGTTGATATTGCTTTGCGAGTCGTGCTGTTCTTCATGTTAGTTCCCCCAAATTTTTCTTTTGGGTTAGTCAATCTTGTGTGCCATTATCTTGCTTTACTAATCATGTTGTTCTTTTCCTTTTTCTGGTTTGCTCTCTGAGGTGTTTGGGCTGGAGCATGGCTATATGCCGCCGGGAACATATCCGGTGCACCGGGGCAATTGGTGCTATAGGTGCACCCAACCCCGTTGCATATTTATTCAGTGCATTGGTACAACATTAATGTATGTTATAAAAAAAAATGCAAAACATTGCATGAGATACAAAAATGACAAATTTAACATCTACGGCTATTGGCCAAAACTAAAACCCAACTTGCGTTATGTACTATTTACTGTCAAATTTATCATTTTTGTATCTCGAGCAATGTTTCGAATATTAACGTGAATTTTTGTGACAACAAATACATTGATGTTGTGGCAATGCACTATTTTTTCTGATTTTTTCGAACATCTTTGAATGTGCAAATTGGGACCGGTGCATCGATAGCACCAATTGCCTCGGTGCACCAGATACAACCCCATGTGCTGCCTGCTGCGGCGCCTAGTAACCAGCTGCCGTGTCGGTTGATGCCATGATGGTATCATGCGCGATTTTCATTGTTTCTTCATATTTTTATTGTATGTTCTTAATTTTTTACTTGAATTTGTATTTTGAAATATTTTAAATATATATTACAAAATCATTTTACATATATTTTTGAAAAAATATATTCATCTTGAATTAGGAGGATGTTAAACGTGTATAGGAAAATGTCTTTGTTGTATACAAAAAATGTACAACTGTGAATGTACAAAGCAAAAATGTTAATCATGTATCCGAAAAATCTAAATCATATGTACGAAAAATGTCACACATATATACAAAATGTTAATCATGTATATGAAAAACCAAAATAATATGTACTAAAAATGTTAATCTTGTATACAAAAAATCTAAATCATATGGACGTAAAATGCGACAAATATAAAATGTAAAAAATTTCAAAATAGATGTATACAAATTTCAAAAAAGATTGTTTACTTGAACAGAAATGTTCCATGCATTACAAAAATGTACGGCACATACAAAAATATTCTTCACAAGTTAAAAAAATGTGTTTGTTACATTTTCAAAAATGTTTGCACAATGTATGAAAAAATTTCACATAGTGCGAAAAAATGTTTTTATCATCCGAATAGTGTTTCAACATGTATTTGAAAAAACATCTAACACTTAGTTCGAAAAAAATTGAATTTAGTTATTTTAAAAATATTTAAACATGAATTTAGATAATGGTAAACAGGTGCAAAAAAGGGTTAAATATATATGAAAAATGTACAATATGTATAAAAAAATTAGACATGTATTGAGAAACAAAACTGCAGAAAAACTGAAAAAGAAACAAAAATACACGCGACGGAACGAAAAAAAACAAAGACAACCCTGAATGAAAAAAAGAAAACTAAAGTGTAAATAAGAAAAAAAGAAAAAATGTGGCATAAATAAAGCAAGCCACCAAATAAACGTAGAATAAAAAAACGAAAACCAATGAAAAAACCAAGGAAAACAAAAGATAGCAAAAAAAAAGCAGAGCAGGCGAACCATATATGGACCGCTACCTACCGGAACAAAGCGAACATATGTGTGTACCACCCGCGTTACAATATTGGTCGGCCCACTGTTGTGGCCCGTAGACAATTGCAATTTGGTATCAGGGGAAATTTTTAGATGATACCAAGTTTTAGGTGCTACTGTGATACAACTTTCTGGGCCATTGGATCTCAAATCCGATGGCATCTGAAGAACTATTGTACCTGTGCGCAATTTTGTAACTTTTGAATGACGTTTCTGTAAAATGTTCAAGAACTCCCGGGTGCCGTTGGATCTAAGCTCCAATGGCTCCCAAAAGACCGTATCATGGTAGCACCTAAGTCTTGGTATCACCAGATATCTTCCCTTGGAATCAGTATGGGCGACATATAGCCCTGAAGGTTTGGGCGGGCACGGCTATACCTCACTTCCAACGAGACCGGGGGAAACCTTCCACCAAGTAGAGCGCGAGATTAGCCGGCCCAGGCCCGCGGGAGGCTTCGGCGCCATTTTTTCCTTTATGTGTTCTATTTTCGTTTTTTCTTTGTTGTTTACTTTCATTTATATTTCCAAACATTCTAAATCAATATATTAAATACACTTTACATATTTCATAAAAAAATAATGAAGCATTTGAAAAATGTTAAATGTGTATAGAGAAATGTTTATTATTTATACAAAAAAGTACAATGTGTGTGAAGAAATTTATCGTGTATTAAAAAATGATAATCCAATTATTTCAAAAATATTAAAAAGTACTAAAAAAATGGTAGTCAAGCATTTAAAAAATGCTAACTGTGTATACAAAATGTTGACCATGTATTCAAAAAATGTTAATCAAACATTTGAAAAATGTTAAATGTATACTGAAAAGTATTGACCATGTATTCAAAAAATATTAATCTATTTAAAAAATGCTAATCAAGCATGTAAAAAATGTTAAATGTGTATAGAAAAAATGTTTATCATATACTAAAAAATGTTAATATTTTATTTGAAAAGTATTATTCAAACATTTGAAAAATGTTAAATGTGTATTGATTTTTTTACCATGTATTAAAAAATATCGAACTTGTATTTAAAAAATGTTTATCAAGCATTAGAAAAATGTTATATATATAGTTATATTTATATTTATATTTATATTTATATTTATATTTATATTTATATTTATATTTATATTTATATTTATATTTATATTTATATTTATATTTATAATGTTGACCATGTATTAATTTTTTTAATCTGCTATTTGAAATAAAGCATTTTAAAAATGTAAGGTGTGTGTAGAAAAAAGGTAAACCATGTATTCAATAAAGTTAATGTTGTACTTGAAAAATGTTAAACATGTATTAGAAAAGTGTATTAGATATATACCAAAAACATGTATAGAAAAAATGGGAAAAAACTAAAGAAAACTGATGAAAAACTTCGTTATTTTTGTGTGTGTAAGTATACACACGAGTATTATACAATATGTATGCAAATTATACTGGAGTGTGAAAAATACATTATTATATGTTTATTCTTTGCATATTACAAGAAGTGCGGTTTATGCCACTAATTCATTCCTTATTTCAAATACTACTTTTGTACAAAAATTCCATAGTAATAGACTTATTTTTTCATGTAAAAATAAATAATTTATGTACAAATTGTGTGCAATTTTTCATTGTTTGTTTTACATTTTTTTAGCCTCACCTTCTGTGATTGCATGTACTTCATTAGTGGAGTTAGCTTCGGAGGTAGTTGTGGTAGTGGCGCACCTGCGTGTGCATGTTCTCTGCATATATGTACATACTCAACTGATAAATAGACATAAGTTCAGTCTCTCTCGTGTTACTCTACCTTACATGGTATCACATACCTTGTTCTTCTTCTTTGCTTCCGCTTCTGCACTCATTCCTAACATCTGAACAAAAAAATTGGTCAGATCCCATCCCATGTTTTCTCTGTCAACATGTTACCGTTGAATACCACAAAACTCACACAAAAACTATTGAGCACAAGTACCCACAAAAACATCCTAAATAGTTTCGTGTTGTCTGAAGGTGACATGAATTATATATACCTAATATACCTAAGAGAGGCATCCCACTAACTTTATATCGACATGCAAGAATGCCATCTCACTATACAAGTACAAATAGGATAAGCTTTATCTAAACATGCAATAATGCATGAGAAATGACCCACCGCAACATTCAATCATGGAAAATGTTTTTCATTCAACTATTCTACTTATATTCAATAAATATAGTTACCATTATAAATAATTAAATATAATAAGTCATATGTATTTTAATTTTGATTCTTGTGTAATCAACCCAAATTCTTATCGTCAACCAATTACCGCAGCACGCGGGGTATTCTCTAGTATGCAAAATGACCGCGCACTGGTCAAAACGAGGGTGAATTGCCTTGGACAAATTATAGCATGGAGATGATAAAAAGCAACGTATATTTTCTGTTTTATAAGCTAAGCCAATTAATTTTGCAGATTTTTGCGTGGCAAACGCCAATATAGATCGCTCAAGTTGGCCCTATCCACTTGCATGCGTGAACCTTCCGAATATGCGGCCAAGTTTGTCGATACTATGTACGTAGCAGACCCCGCTGCCTTACCCGATCGACCGGCTAGCTGTATTTGGTTGGAAAGGTTCATGGATAGATGCCGTGTACGTCGTTCGAGAGGCTAACGCTGGACCAAGCGGACCTAGATTTTGGATGCTCTCTCCCTAGTGGGGGACACGGGACAGGGAGCGATTTTGAGGTGCACCTGAGCTGAATCTTTGGCTATAAATATGCATGCGATGCACTATTCTCTTGCACAAGCCACACTAAGGGTCAGGCAGCTAGCTAGCTAACCATGGCCGCCTCCGCCTCTTGCATTTCTCTGGTGGTGCTCGTGGCCCTGGCCACGGCGGCGTCGGCGCAGCTGTCCCCGACGTTCTACAGCGCGTCGTGCCCTGGGGCGCTGGCCGCCATCAAGAGCGGCGTGACGGCCGCCGTGAGCAGCGACCCACGCATGGGCGCGTCGCTGCTCAGGCTGCACTTCCACGACTGCTTTGTCCAGGCAAGTTTCGCATAACTAATTTGCTTGGTCGAAGAACAGCCGGGATTGACCATTATTTGCTGGCTGCAGGGCTGCGACGCCTCTGTTCTGCTGTCTGGCAACGAGCAGAACGCGGGCCCGAACGCGGGGTCGCTGAGGGGCTTCGGCGTCATCGACAGCATCAAGGCGCAGGTCGAGGCCGTGTGCAAGCAGACCGTCTCCTGCGCCGACATCCTCGCCGTCGCCGCCCGCGACTCCGTCGTCGCTGTAAGATCATCATCTTACGACCAGTTACATGATCCATTGGATGCTCGGCACCTTTTTCTTTACACCATCGTAATCGTTTGTTTGCTTTTTGTCACGTGCAGCTCGGAGGGCCGTCATGGACAGTTCCTCTGGGAAGAAGGGATTCCACCACCGCAAACGCGGGTTTGGCAAACAGCGACCTCCCAGGCCCGGGCTCCAGCCGGGCGCAGCTCGAGGCCGCGTTCCTCAAGAAGGGCCTGGACACGGTCGACATGGTGGCCCTCTCTGGCGCGCACACCATCGGCCAGGCGCAGTGCAGCTCCTTCCGCTCTCGGATCTACGGCGGCGACACCAACATCAACGCGGCCTACGCGGCGTCGCTCCGGGCCAACTGCCCCCAGTCCGGCGGCAACGGCAACCTGGCGCCGCTGGACACGACGACGCCCAACACCTTCGACAACGCATACTACACGGACCTCCTGTCCCAGAAGGGGCTCATGCACTCGGACCAGGTGCTGTTCAACGGCGACACCACCGACAACACCGTCCGGAACTTCGCGTCCAACCCGGCGGCGTTCAGCACCGCCTTCACGACCGCCATGATCAAGATGGGCAACATCGCGCCGCTCACTGGGTCGCAGGGGCAGATCAGGCTCAGCTGCTCCAAGGTTAACTCGTGATTGACGTACACGTCGAATCGTCGATCGGCAGCTCGCCATCACGACACGTCAATGAATAAGTCCCCAGAAGCAGTAGCCAAGACCAATTATAGCACTTGACAACCCGGTCATGGACTACTCGGTGCATGCTGTGGTGCTTGAAGACCTCAAGTTTGAAATGCGCACCTGGTTTTCGAAGCCTGAGGTTCAGGCATGCTGGAGCCTGGAGAGATGCAAATAGCCGCCCATGCACTAGCTAAACTAGCCCTGCAACGTAAATGGTGTCCACGCTTTAATGTAATGTGGGAGTATATATGACTACTGTCAGCAGTTGTTGCTGATCATGTAAGGTGACATGCCCACGTCTTAATAAAGGTTTGATAGATCATTTGCTATTGTACAAGCATTTGAAACGTACAATTTTAGAAACCGCTTATAGATCAGTCAACTGATTTTTTTTTCAAGTTTCAATCACTTTGTTCTCAACCTTCGAATGTGATCCATGTTTACAGAGCCTTCTTCTTTCTGTGCCCCGTGCCTCTGCCACCAGCAGTGGCGGAGCCAAGAAAATCATACGAGGGGGCGCGACTGTTGTCAATGTCAAGTCTTGCTGGATAGGGCCGGCCAATCAAAATACACCATTTTACACAACAATTAATTAATTGTAATTACTTTCGAAGATAGAGTTGCAAATATCGATGCTGACAGGTTAGCCAAGTTTTCACATTCTTTAGATCAAGAACGACATGTTTGGTTGTTTGAGCCCTATGATCCGTTTTGTATCCCGCAATTTTGTGGAATTCGAGCAATAAAACTTGGTTGAACCCCTAAAAAAACATGTCCAACTCGCTCCCGCTATCGAAAACTAGTCACCTCCCATGAATTCTTGGCTCGCCCTTAATGGGAACGCTGCAGCCGGCCACGACGTCCACATCTCTAGTAGAAAAAGGGCCTAATATTCAGCTCATTAGTCCCGGTTTATAATTGAACCGGCGCTAATGTGACTGTTAGTGCCGGTTCCAATGGCTAGGCGGGCGGCGCTCATTAGTCCCGGTTCGTGGGGAACCTTTAGCACCGGTTCGTGCCACGAACCGGGACTAAAGAGGTGGTGACAGGCTGGGGCTCCACCAACACCTTTAGTCCCGGTTCGTGACACGAACCGGGACTAGAGATGCACCTTTAGTCCCTGTTCGTATAACCAAACGGGACTAAAGATATCACTATATATAGTGCTTCGTCCAGCCCGAGCCGACGCGCTCTGTTTTTCCCCTCCTCTCTGTTTTTCTTCCCCTCTTGCTCGAGCTCACCTCCATTTGTGCCAAAATTTGTGAAGATTTGAAGGCACCACATCCATCCAAGTGATCACAAAGGTTAGCAACTTTTTCCTTTTATCTCTCATTGCTAGATTAGCTCTTGCAATGCTCTATAAGTATAGTGATTTATGAATTTTTTAGTTTGGGAGGAATTATATGTGGTAGTTATTTGATTTATATGCAATCTGAGGTCAAAATAACTCTTAGTTTGCATATGTAGGTGTGGTTTACTTAGTGCCTTCCCGTCTCCGTCGTAACCACCGTCGATCGTCCGCACCGTCCCTTCGCCGGCACCACCTTGTGGTGAGCCTCTTGTTCTTATCTTTTTTATATTAAAAAAATCATGTTTGTGTGATTCATATATATAGTTACTTGTATAATTATCTTACCCGTACGCTGTTTGTTATACATAATGCCATGGTTTTGATATCCGTCCATGTCGGCCCTCGTCCGGGTTATGATTCGGATGTGGTATATTCTCTTTTAAAACTATTTGTTGCATTTCGTGTTTATGACAAATTATGCCCATCAAGTTGATATAGATATTTTCATCTAGGAGGTATGTGAACCGGAAATTCCAACCGACCCTATTGTCGAGAGGTTAAATTTAGTTTAAAAAGAAAATAAGTATTTGAAAGAAAAATTAAAAAGAATTGAGGGGGAGAAGATGGAATTGGAGTTGCATGTTGCCGACGTCGTCGATGATCACAAGATCAAGATGGAGAAAATGCGCTTGAAGATTAGAAAGATTAGAAAATATGCCATCGATAGTGAGGCTTGGTATTATTATGCCGTTGGATCAATTGTTACCTTAGTTGCGATCTTGATCGCATTTGTTGTTGTATTTAAATGCTTTAGCTAGAGTTATTTGTATGTTGTATGAACTTGTACTAATTTGGTCTTTTCGATGCCGTGTAATGAAGATGAGCCGGCAATGGATGTATGATGACCGATGCTCTCCCCAGTTCGTTAATGGTATGCGTACTTTTCTTCTTGCGGCTGAGGCAACCAAGTGGGGGGATGGTTTTATGCCTTGTCCATGTGTTGGCTGCAAGAATGAACAGAATTACTCTAAGTCAAGAACCATTCACATCCACCTGTTTGAGTCCGGTTTCATTTCCCACTATAATGTTTGGACCAAGCACAGAGAAAGAGGGGTTATGATGAAAGACAGTGAAGAAGAAGAGGACGACGGCAGCTATCCTTGATGGATCACACCACGTTCCAAGAAGAGGTGTGAATATGAAGTCACTCATTAACCATGCCCCAAAGCCTAATGGTAAACCGACATGAAGAGATGGGCCATTGTTTCATTCTCCCATTTGCAAAGAGAGCACAACACACAATTTAGCCAACTAATAAGTTAGAGAGTTCTACAAATAAGTTAGAGAGTTCTACAGTTGGCATGATTACCAAAAAAAATCATTCTCTTGGTATGATTTTTCCCAAATGCTTGGCACCGGAGTGGACCTAAGCGTGACTTTGTGCATGATGTTGGCGAGAAGAATAGGCGTCGTGCAGACTTGAAGTGGAAAACCTATGCATGGAGCTTGTTCCAAATTATCCAACATCTGAGTTTGTATAACAGAAACCATGACCCTCCTATTAGGTATATGCACCTTTGACATGTCAATCCATCACTCCTTGATGGATCAAACCACATTCCAAGAAGAGGTGTGAATATGGAGTCACTCCTTCACCGAAACCGAACCCGTACAAATGGACTCACTAAGGGACTGTTGAGAGCGGTCACCGAACCCGTACAAATGAGCACTCAATAGGCGCAAGCTCTAGGGTGCCCAAGCACCTAAGAGTAATAAGCTTCTCAACTTTCACTAACACGTATCACCGAGGATAACTCAAACCGATGCAACTAATGCAATGGCAAGAACACACGAAGTGCTCAAGTCCATGACTCTCAAATCCCAACAAAGCAAGAAACTGATCAAGGAATATGAGAGGAAGAATAATGAGAACATAAAGAACTCCAAGACCTAGATCCATAAGGTTCCCGTCACTTAGAGGAGAAAATGATTGGTGAAGATATAGATCTAGATCTCCTCTCTCTTTCCCCTAAAAACAGATCAAGAATCATGGGAGGAATAGATACAAATCAAGCTTTTGAAGGTCAACAATGGAGGAGAAAACCATGCTCCAAAAATGTGTTGCTTTGGGGAAGAAGACCCCCTTTTATAGGACCCCACGGATCTGACCTTTATGTTCTGAAAATGCCTTAAGCGGTACTACCGCTCGGGGGAGCGGTACTGCCATTAAGTTTAGGTAGTCGCTGAGACCCACTGAGGACCAGCGCAGAACTAGCGCAGTAGTACTACCGGAGAAATACTACAGCCTTAGATAAGCGGTACTACCGTGAATTAGCCGGTGGGTAATATAGACTTCCACGGTAGTGTGTGTGGTGCTCCAGCAGAACTACGACACAAGCGGTACTACTGTGAATTCCAAAAGGGTAACAGAGAAATCCACAGTAGTGTGCATGATACTCCAATGGGAGTGCCGAACAAGCGGTACTACCGCTAGGAGCAAGCGGTACTACCATGAATTCCCGAAGGGTAACAGAGACCCTCCCGGTAGTAACTGTGGCACACCACCGAAAGTATCACACAAGCGGTACTACCATCGTTGCCAGCGGTACTACCACCAATTACCAGCAAGAAGACCAAAACACAACAGAAGATAGTAAGAAAAAAACTGCCATAACTTTTGCAAAAAAACTTAGATTTTCGACGAACTCAATCCAGATAGAAAGCTAGCGACAAGAGCTATGAAACCTCCATTAGTGAAGAACCGACAAAAAATTACAACATCGTAAAAACAATAGATGATGCCTACAAAATCTGTTTTTGATGAACTTAAGGTTATATGAAGATAACCACGATCTCTAAAACTCACATAGAGAGAAGCCAAACAAGAACCAAGAAAGGTCATGCCAATGTTGCAAAGGTTTGAGCTCTCTACGAATGATACGATCAAATTACTCACTTGCGAGCCCCTTGATAGTACAACTATCGATCCTCTAACCTGGTCTCCGGACCGGTAAGATAGAAAACCCATCAAGGATATACCATTTCCTTGCGCATAGTCCACTTGAGCTAGATGATGACGATCTTGACCTTGTCAAGTTGGACCACTTTTCTTGACTGCGCTGGCTTGATGAAGACTAGTAAATTGCCCCCCCCCCCCCATACTCCAGCATGAGTGAGCCTCTCTTTTAGGCACATGTTCACATGTCCATTATCATCAGAACGAACGACAAGCATCAAGGATGTGATTGCTTCATGATGCTCCACCGCAACTTGTACAACGCAACCTTGATGACGATCACCACTTGATGTCATCCTTCATGGGTTAGATGATATCTTCTTTTTAATCCAAGCCCATGGAAACATACGTAACCCCACAAAGAAATCTCATAGAGAATATGGTTTAGAACAAAAAGCGTAATGGACAATGCTTACCATACCATGAGATCACTTGATCCCACTCAGTGCATCTTCTACACTTTGTGTGTTGATCAACTTGAATCCACTCTGAAAGGACATGCGGTGCCCCCATGTGTGGTTTTGGTAATTGATGAAATTCTCTATGGACTAATGGTTGCCTTGAGTTTATTTGAAGGTTTTGTCCATAGGCTTTTCTTGGAGTACATGTGTTGGTTTCAAGGAGAGTTTTGTGTCGACCAAGGTGCTATTCAAGGAATTATCCAAAGATTGGTCATGTGAGTGTTGAGCTTATTGCAAGCATGTCTTGAAGAATAAGATTGTATGATCATTCATGTCCACCTTCAAGACATCATCCAAATGAAGAGAGTTGGAAAGATTCAACACACAAAGCGTACAAGATGTACAGAGGGATCAAGTGATCCCATGGTATGGTAAGCATTGTCCATTACGCTTTGTGTACTAACCCATGGTCTTCGTGAGAGTTCTTTGTGGGGTTAGGTTGCGGTGTGCAAGTTCAAGTAATGCATCACGAAGAGATCAAGTGCTTGAAGCTTGCCGTCCATTGTGGTGACAATGGACTTGTGAAGATAATGAAGAGAGGCTCACCCATGAGAGTATGGGGGAGCAATCAACTAGTCTTCATCCCGCCAATGCAATCAAGAAAGGTGGTCCAACTTGAGGGAGTCAAGATCGTCATCATCTAGCTCAAGTGGACCATGTGCAAGGCAAAGGTTTGCCCTTGATAGGTTTTCTATTTTACCGGTCTCATGGTAGTTGTGGAAGACCGGGTTATAGGATCGTTGCCGTACTATCAAGGGGGCTCTCGATGAGTTGCTTGATCGTATCGCTCAGAGAGCTCAAACCATTGCATCCTTGCATCATCTTTTTGGTTCTTGTTTGGTTCTTATCCTTGTGAGATTTGGAGCTTATGGTCATTTTTATGACAAGCTCGAGTTCATCGAAAACGAAGTTCTCATGCATCTTCTATGATGTTTTCGATGTTGGAGGGTATGCCGGTTCTTCTCGGTTGGAGGTTTCACTCCTTTGTCCACAGCGGTAGTACCGCCGAAGCACTCAAGCGGTAGTACCGCTCCCAGAGCGGTAGTACCGCTTGGGAGTTTCGGCCGTAGTACCGCAGTGGTTCCGGGCTACTACCGCCTCGATTCGAGACCGTTGTTTTTCGTGTCGGGTTTTACGGTACTAAGTGCGGTAGTAGTGGCGGTAGTACCGCTCCAAGCGGTAGTACCGTGCCTACTCCCACGGTAGTACCGCTCTGGGGCCAGGGCCTTGACCTCCTCGTCGGTGGCAAGATACAGCCAGGTGAGAGCGGTAGTATCGCCCTCGGCCGGTAATGCCGCCCTGCCACCTTAGCGGTAGTACCGCTCTGTCTTGAGGATGTTCAGTGGGGTAACGGTTGGATTTTCCCCTCCTATAAAAGGGGTCTTCTTCCCATTGAACCTTATCCTTTGAGCTCGTGTTCTTCCCCATTGTTGACCTTCTTGAGCTTGCTAACTCTCAATCCCTCCAATGATTCTTGCTAGTTCTTGAGGGAAAAGAGAGAGGAGATCTAGATCCACGTTTCCACCAATCACTTTCTCCTCTAAGTGAGGGGAACCCCTTGGATCTAGATCTTGGAGTTCTTGGTGTTCTTCTTCTTGTTCTTCCTCTCATTTTCTTCCCTAGCATTAGTTGCTTTGGTGGGATTTGAGAGAGAAGGACTTGGGCACTCCGTGTGCCCTTGCCATTGCATTTGGTGCATCAGTTTGAGTTCTCCACGGTGATACGTGGAAGTTACAAGTTGAGAAGCTTATTACTCTTGGGTGCTTGGTGCCCTTGAGCTTGTTCCTCTTGGGTGCTTGGGCGCCTAGGCAGTTGGTGGTGTTCGGAGCTCAATCATTATGGTGTAAAGCTCCGGCAAGCGTCGAGGTCTCCAATTAGGTTGTGGAGATCGCCCGAGCAACTTGACGGGTTCCGTGACCGCCCCAAGGGTTGCCAAAGTGTCTGGGTTCGGTGACCGCCCCCAAGGGTCGCCATTTGCAGGTTCGGTGACCGCCCTCAAGGGTCCCTTAGTGGAATCACGGCATCTTGCATTGTGCGAGGCGTGAGGAGATTACGGTGGCCCTAGTGGCTTCTTGGGAGCATTGTGCCTCCACACCGCTCCAAGCGGAGATTAGCATCCGCAAGGGTGTGAACTTCGGGATACATCGTCTCCGCGTGCCTCGGTTATCTCTTATCCGAGCCCTTTACTTATGCACTTTACTTTGTGATAGCCATATTGTTCTTTGTCATATATCTTGCTATCACATAGTTGCTTATCTTGCTTAGCATAAGTTGTTGGTGCACATAGGTGAGCCTAGTTGTTGTAGGTTTTGTGCTTGACAAATTAACCGCTAGGTTTATTCCGCATTTGTTCAAGCCTAAACCGTAATTATTTTAAAGCGCCTATTCACCCCCCCCCCCTCTAGGCGACATCCTCGATCTTTCACACTCTTAGCACTTAGTCCTGATCAACTTTGTATCATATGTTCTCTCTTCATATAAGATGATGTCTTGAAGGTAAACATGAATGTTCACACAATCTTCTTATTCAAGACATGTTTGCAATAAGCTCAACTCTCACATGACCAATCTTTGGATAACTCATTAAATAACACCTTGGTCAACACAAAATCTCCTTCTTATAACGTTGAAACCAACATATGGTATTCAAGCAATGCCTATGGACAGGGATTGTCATCAATTACCAAAACTATACATGGGCACCATGCTTTTTGACATGCACTTTTTCTGAAAGTCATGAATATTTTTTCAAATTCATGAATTTTTCGTTTTTGTGAAACTTTCTCGAATTCGAGTTTTTTTTTCAGTTTTTGTGAACTTTTCTCAAATTTGTGCCTTTTTTCAATTTTGTTTTTTTTTCAAATTTGTAAAATGTATTTTTTTCATATTGATGATTTTTTATTTTAGTGATTTTTCCAAATGCATGAACTTTTTTTTTATTTCACGAACATACTCAAAACCGCAAAAGGCAGTGGATGTTTATTTCTTAAACCAGCAGCACAACACGGCCGAGAAAATAAAATAGGAAGCGGGCAAGCCGAATTGTGCGAGCGACCGAGGGACTGAAGCTTAATGGGCCATGGTTCACTCCCGTTCGCGTGAGCGCCGGTTCCCATTAGGGAAATTTTTGCTTTTGCCACTCTAATTTTTGCCAATTTTCATTTTGCCACTCTAGCGTTTGACATTTTACTTTTGCCACTTTTATCTCCTGACAATGATCACAATTTTCATTGCAAATGCAAAAATTTCAGAGAGACAATTGTGATAAATTGTCAAAGGCTAAGAGTGACAAAAGTAAAATATAAAATTTTAGAGTGGCATAAGTAAAGTTGGCAAAAACTAGAGTGGCGAAACCAAACTTTTCTTGTTTTGTTGCTATAGGCGTTGACGAGGAGGTCTCCACAGAAGCTGGGCACGTATTTCTCTTGCTAGCATCGAGACAATATGTCGCTTGACAACTCTGCTGCGCACGAACGTCAGCCACATGCTATGCACATAGCAAGTGCGCCAGTTTTCAACTATTTCCTTTTCTAAATTTTGACATAATCTGAGTATAGATATTTCAAATTATAATTCCTTAAGATTTTAAAAGTTCATCACATATTTAAAAAAATCTTAACACAATGTAAAAAAATTGCGTGCAATATTAAATTTATTTCCTACAATTTGAAAAATGGTTTATGCATTTAAAAATATATTTGTGACATATTTAGAAAATTGTAGAAAATGTGGATGTTATAATTTTTTTGCATACCATTCAAAATGTTTATGAATTTTAAAATATATGCTTGTGATAGTTATAATAATGTCATGAAAACAAATATGTATGTAGAATATAAAATGGAATTCGTGTCATTAAAAAAGTTTCAAACCATTAAAGAATGTTCTAACACTTAACATAGAATTTGGATGTTTAAAAATAAATTTTCATGTCATTTACGAAAAATGTTAAATCTGTGTTAGAAAATGTTCAACATGTATTTGAATAAAGTCCTCATGTATTTGGAAAATGGAGAAAACATAAAAATAAAAGACATATAAAAGAAACATGTAATAGGACAGAAGATAGAAATCCAAAAAAAAAAACCGTCAAAGAAAACACAAAGAAGAAGAAAATTAAAATAACCCAGAGTAGTGGCTCCCAAAGTCGTGTTTTTTTTTGCAGGCTTAAATGCGCGGGCCGACCAGTACCCAGTGCCACAAGCGATGCAATGATACATCTCGCTGGAAGCAACATATAATTACGGGCACATAACCTTCCCGAACATAAAATTGGAAATGCTATTTGTGGCCGGCCTATCTCAGGCGCTATTATATGCTACTTGTCATTACTTAAGAGTTTCTCCTTTTTTTCGTAGATTTATTTATTCAAAACGTTTTATCTCTCAAACCGTGCGTCCAAATACCTAATTGTTATCACCGTCGAATTTCTCGCATTGAGATCTTTGAAACTATATCCCTTTTAAATAGGTTTCAACAAACTTTTTCTTAACAAAAAGATGAAAAAACTTATATCACAAGAAAAAAGGAAACCGAAAAACAAGAACAAATGAAGAAAATAAGAATATTGAAAAACCCAAAAGAAAAAACATAAACCTAGAAGCACGGTTGCGGTTTTACCTTTGTTTTAAAGTACACGCTTTGTTTTCCCCATTTTTCGGGGAATCACATGTTGTGCTTCTCGCAGGAACTAAGAGTGTGCTTTCCCTGAAGAAGCACATATGTGCTTTTTCTTTTTTTTGTGGGGAAGTACATATGTGCTCTTTCCTTTTCGAGTACTTCTCGTGGAAGCACATGTTGTGATTCTAGCGGAAGGGTAGATTGTGCTTCTCGTGAAAGTAAATCTGTGCTTCTTGTGAAAGAAAATCTGTGCTTCCATAGGAAGCAAATCTATGCTTCGACGAGAAACACAATTGTGCTTCTTGTGAAAGCATAGATTGTATTTTATTCGAGAAGCATAACTGTGCTTAAAAAAACTAAAAAAATACACCAAATATAGGGAAAGCTAGGCAAAAGCCAAAAAAGAAGAAGAAAAAAGCGCACTTAGAAAACGAAAAAAACCCATGCTCCCGCGTGTGCACCCAGCGCACGGCACTTGGCGGCAACTTGACGCACCACCTGGAACGCTAGAGCGCTCATGCAGTTCCCGGTGCGTGCCCCCCCCCCCCCCCCCCCCGGGGGTGCAACTAGTTACTCCCCATATGTGCCTAACTTAGATAATCTTCTATTGCAAAGAGCGTGAAATAAGATTAAGCCCCGTCTTTTTGGATGGATCCATGGCAAGATCAGAAAATAGATGTTGCCCTGCCTCCGCTCTTCTCCTTGGCCAAACTATGGAACATGACAGTGCAACAAATCCAGAATGTAGATGACTTAACCACTTCATTCCATTTTCCACTGTCAGTTGAAGCTTTTCAGCAGTTCTAACAGATGGGAGCCTTGTTCTAGGATCTTACACTGGTTGAGCAGCCTGACACTTGGAAATTTCTTGCAAACTCTACTCTTTTTCATTAACAAAGCTTGCTCCTTGGAGATTTCATCCCCATTCTTGGCATTACCTGGCTTTCTAAATCCTGCAACCAGCTCAAGCACACAACATTCTTTTGGCTCCTTCTAAATGATATGCTGAATACTAGAGGAATGCTACAGAGGAGTAATTTTTTTCCTTCAGGACTATTCCCGTTTCATGTGTAGACAACATGTTGTGGAATGAAGAGGTCACCTCTTCTTCCATTGTCAATTTGCACAGACCTGCTGGAAGAAATTATGCCCTAATTGGCCAACCTTGTCATCTGGGATCCAAGATCAGATAGCTAATTTGAAGCACTTACTAAACTTGCCTTTTGCCAGTGATATTATCATTCTTATTGCCTGGGAAATTTGGAACGCCAGAAATGGCTTCATCTTTAGGCAGATTCGGCCAAGCTCATTTGCTTGCAAAAAGCTCTTCAATGAGGAAATGCATTAGTTTGTATGCAGATCTATGGCTCCCTCCCTCACTGGGTGCAGAACTTCAGATAAGAGGACCTCTCTTTGTCCTCCTTATTGTTGTAACTAGATAATTCGCCGCACGTTGATGTGGGGACCTTGATAAAACATATGCGTAAACAAAGCATATGAAGCATGTGATTAAATATATGCCAAGACCCATTTTGCAATATTTGCTTTAAGTGTCCAACGTATATACCTCTACGCCCACACAAATATTAGTGAAACACCGTGCATGATTATTAACTTATGACCACATGCCTGATTTGATAATGTGACATAGTTACATGAAGGGCAAAAATAGGTAGTGAGTTGCAACTATTTTAGAATAGAGGATTTAGTTAGCTTCTTTTATTTTCTTCTCTTTAGCTTCTTTGCATATATTTTTATTTGAAAACCTATAAAATTTACTTTAGGAAGAAACTCCTACAACTTTGGGTCAAGAAAAATGGGAGCGCCTAGAAATCAGCTAGCTGAGATTTAGTTTGGTCTCATTCTCCGCTCACATCATCCATCTAAATTAATTGATCCCACGCATGTATATCTATCGATGCATATGTTTCTTTAGGAAACATTGATGCATACGCACGCCTCCGTATATTGCCTATTGTCCGTGCTAAGCAACAAGGGATTTCATTGGGCTGCATGCGTGTGCATTAAGCTTTGTGCTTCTGCTTTTTGGTATTTTTATTTTATTTTTTGCAATTATGACCGAGCATGCTCCTACACCTATCTACATATTACACATATTACACTAATGTGTTGTCTTATTTTTTTAGCTCAAGGCTTGGACCACCTAAATTTCAAGGCTAAAAGAAACAAAAAAGACATGAAAAACAAGAAAAAGGAGCATCTCACAAACAAAATGATACTTGCTTGTTTCACAAAGTCGAAGAAGGAATATATATATATATATATATCATATTGACACCAGTTGCATCTGTGTTCGTGACGGTTGCAATTGCGCATGGATAAGTTCTCGTGCAACTCGCACACGTGAGACTAGTAAGAAAAATTAAGATCGACACCAATTGCATATGTGTTGCGACGGTTGCAATCGCGCATGAGAACGTCATGTGCAATTGGCATACATGCGACTAGTATGAAAAAAAAAATCCCAAATCAACACTAGTTGCATATGTGTTGCACGGTTGCAATTGCGCATGAATGCGTCACATGCAACTAGTAGGGAAAAATAAGGCCGATCCCAGTTGCAGTCGCTTTGTGCCCGTGTAGTTGTCGTCGAGTACAACACTTGCAATTGCATGTCTAGTGGTAGACATGCAACTAGCCCTGACAACTCCCCTCTCGACCCCCATTGCAATCGCTATGTGCACGTTGCAATCGAGTCATAATGTATGCATTTGCATGTCTAGTGTTGGACATGCAACCGGCTCGATAACTTCCCTCCCAACCCCAGTTGCAGTCGCTTTTGTGCCCTTGAAATTGCAGTTAGGTTATAATGCTTGCAGTTGCATGTCTAGTGGTGGACATGCAACTGGCCCCGACAACTCCCCTCCCGACCCCAGTTGCAGTCGTTGTGTTTAGGAGTAGTTGTGACCAGGTTATAATGATTGTAATTGCATGTCTAGTGGTTGACATGCAACTGGCTCGACAACTCTCTCCTTTGGGCCCCAGTTGTAGTCGCTTTTGTGTTGAGGAAATTGCAATCGGGTCAACACTTGCAATTGCATATCTAGTGGTGGACATGCAACTGGCCTGAAACTCTCTCGCCGACCCCACTTGTAATTGCTTTGTGCTTCATGCAGTTGCAGTCGGGTTACAACATTTGCAGTTGCATGCCTAATGGTGCCCCCTCGTACCCCCCCCCCCCCCCCGCTCGTACCCCCTCGTGTTGCCTCCCTAGGCGACGCCAGGGGGCCAAAAAATCCAGCGCCGCCAGCCTCCCTCGGCCATCCTCCTGCCGCTGCCGCCCGGCGAGGTCCATGATGGCAGGCCCGATGCCAAGGCACTAGGGCGGCGGATCTGCAATGAGATCCCCTTGAGGCGGCAGGGCGTCTCTTGTGGTGCGCCCGTGGGCAGTGGTGGCACCCCTAACTTTGTCTTGGCGGGCGGCGGCAGTCGAGATGGTGATGGGCTTCCCTTCATGCATGGATGTTGGCAGCACTCGATGGATGAACCGGTGGATGGCTCTGCCTGAAGATGGGTCGCGGCGGCCGCGGATCTAGCGTCCCGTCCAGATCCATCGTGGCGTGGTCTTGGCCGGCCGGCGGTGCCTGGAGGGACCGGTGAGAGTATGGAGGATCTCTACCGGAGTACTAGTAGCGGCATACGTCTTCATGGCGAGACTCCGCGCGGTTCTAGCCAGCCACTAGATCAGGACGATACGGCTTCCGGCATCGTTGTTGCAGGTCACGTCAACCTGATCGAGAGGTTCCGGGGGAAACCCTAGATCTGGGTCTACCGGATCGGACGATGACGATGTTTCGATGTCGTTCTTCCTCCTGGGGGTATCGTTTTGGACCAAGTGCTGGCTGGAGGGGACAAGAGGAGGAGCGGTGTTTCATCTTGTCCATTGATGACGGCGGATCTCGGCGGCGTGGCGTAGTGGAGACTCGGCGCCTGATGAGCGGAGATGGACTCGCGCAGGAGGGTGACACTGCATGGCGTCGTGGTGGCGTCGGCGGCAGCTAGACCGGGCAAGGTTGATGCAGCAGTACAGCTCTGAAGATGGATTAGTGGCAGGTGGCTGCGGCGGCCTAATACCCGGCAGGCGTCCTGGTTAAGGAGCACGCCGGACTGGTGGGTGCCCATACCCGGCAGGTGTCCTGGTTGAGACCTCAAGTCTTAGATGTTAGGTTTGGCTGTGAGGTCTGTTTGGTATTAGGCCCAGACTTTCAGCGCCCCTTCATCAACTGGATAGGAATAGCGACAAATGTTGCTTAGTCCGTGGCTTTAGTCTTATTATTATATGACTTTGTAAGATCTTGTGTCAATAATTAATAAAATGACCGTATGCATCGTCCAGATGCAGAGGTTGGGGGTCATCCTCCTTTTTTTTTAAAATGCCTAATGATGGACATGCAATTGACCAAACAACTACCTACCCAATCTGAGTTGCGTCTGTTTTGCGCCTCGTGCAATTGCAGCTGGATTACAACGTTTGCAATTGCTTATCTAATGATAGACATGCAAGTGACACACCTGTGAGTATTTTCATGATAAAAATATAATAAAGAGACATTTGTGTTCTTCGTACAAAACAACAAAAAGATTTGACTTGCCACCCATAAACATGCCACTAAACGGGCCATGAGGTTCAGCGTTTGTTCAGGATAAAAAGAAAGCGAGCAAATTACAAGCGTCAGAAAAAGATAAAAACAGGTCATGAAGGGCCGCTCGCGAACGTTCGTCGGACAAATTCATGTGTTGGAATGCACGAATCAGTACTTTAGTCCGACGGCAAACAAAGTGTTTACATATAAGAATAAAAATAAATGGGAAATGATAACATAAAATAAAATAATAATAAAGACAAAATAGAATAAATAAAAAAGAAATCAAATGGTAACAAGAACAGAAAGAGTGACCTGTAGACAAAAACAAAAAGAGTGACCTGCAGGACGTGTTGTCAAAAGGCCCATGCAGACATAAAAAAGCAGACAAAAAAAAACATGAGCGATAGCTGCTAGTGTGTTTTTTTACAATAAACTCCCCGTTTTATTCATGTGTCAGAATCGTAGCATCATATACAAGCATTGGGATGATCGCATAGGGGCTGAATCCATCCATAATTCAGTGGGAAAAAACTTAGCTAACCTAGCTAATTCATGAGCTACTTGATTACTTTTTCTAAAACAGTGGTTATAGATTACATGGGTAAAATCTAAGGACATAAAGTAGCAATCATCAAAGATTGCATTAGCAACAGAGGAAGAACTACCCTCTTTTAGAGCTTCAATGATGACCACATTATCTGAACATATTTCAACTTTGCTACAACCCATGGTACGCGCAAGGTTCATACCAAATCGGACAGCTATTGCCTCGACTGTAAATGAATCAAAACAAGTATCAAGTTTTTCATTAGCAGCAGCAACAAACTGCCAGCTATCATCTCGAAGGACTGCGCCGACTGAACCCTCCAGTGTGTCACTGTTAAATCCCGCATCAACGTTTAGTTTGACATAGTCATATCTTGGTTTCACCCAACTGGACAATTTTCACACAGATTTCGGACTACATGATATAATGAAGTTGGCCGCAAGTCCTCTCACTACCAGACTTATTTGAGCTGCATTTTGGGTATTTTCACCATGGGTCTTTTTCCTCCTTTCGTACCAAAGGTACCATGCTGCTGTTGCCACAGTCTCCCTCAGTTTTGACAGTTCCAATATATAAATATCAATATCCTTTGAGCATAACAAGTGCTCCAAGACAGCTTCACCAGCCTTGTCCACATTGGTTGCTCTCCTAATGACATCCTGCAGACCGAGAGATTTCCAGACGTCCACTACAAGTTTGCATTCAAACAGAAGGTGTTTAATTGTGTCGGGTCCATGATTGCATGCAGGACAGCTTGGATTAATTTTAAGATGCTTATGAGCTAGAACAGACCGGCATGGAACCACACTGTGCAATGCTCCTTCCGCTCGGAGGGCCGTCATGGACAGTTCCTCTGGGAAGAAGGGATTCCACCACCGCAAACGCGGGTTTGGCAAACAGCGACCTCCCAGGCCCGGGCTCCAGCCGGGCGCAGCTCGAGGCCGCGTTCCTCAAGAAGGGCCTGGACACGGTCGACATGGTGGCCCTCTCTGGCGCGCACACCATCGGCCAGGCGCAGTGCAGCTCCTTCCGCTCTCGGATCTACGGCGGCGACACCAACATCAACGCGGCCTACGCGGCGTCGCTCCGGGCCAACTGCCCCCAGTCCGGCGGCAACAGCAACCTGGCGCCGCTGGACACGACGACGCCCAACACCTTCGACAACGCATACTACACGGACCTCCTGTCCCAGAAGGGGCTCATGCACTCGGACCAGGTGCTGTTCAACAACGACACCACCGACAACACCGTCCGGAACTTCGCGTCGAGCGCGGCGGCCTTCAGCAGCGCCTTCACGACGGCCATGATCAAGATGGGCAACATCGCGCCTCTCACCGGGGCGTAGGGCCAGATCAGGCTCAGCTGTTCCAAGGTGAACTCTTGATTGACGTACATGTTGGCAGCTCGCCGGCACGACACGTCAATGAATAAGTCCCCAGAAGCAGTAGCCAAGACCAATTATAGCACTTAGCAACCCTACCCGGTCATGGGCTACTCGGTGCATGCTGTGGTGCTTGAAGACCTCAAGTTTGAAATGCGCACCGGGTTTTCGAAGCCTGAGGTTCAGGCATGCTGGAGAAATGCAAACAACGCCGCCCATGCACTAGCTAAACTAGGCCTGCAATGTATTGGTGCCCATGCTTTAATGTGGGAGTATGATTACTGTCCAGAGGTTGTTCCTGATCATGTAATGGGTGACATGCCCACGTCTTAATAAAGCTTTGGTAGATCAATTATGTACCAGCACTTGAAACGTGTATTTTTAGAAACCGCTTATAAATCAGTCAACTGATTTCTTTTTTCAAGTTTCAGTCACTTTGCTCTCAACATTCGACAGCGTGTTTGGCAGCTTGGGAGATTGGGCATGGGAGTTTATCAGGGGCAATTTGTGAAGGGATTAGACTTGAGAAATAGATTATTAGTCCTCATCCTATGTTTGGGATGTGAAGGGAATTGCCGGTGGGAATTCGAACATGAAGTTATTTTCTCTATTTGGTTCATGGGTTAATTTGCGTTGCCGTCGCTAGACGTGAGCGAACAGTTCCCTCGCTCGCCATTTTAACGCCAATTCCCTTTCCCTTGCTTAATTACCTGGGTGCCCCCGGGAAGAGTTTGATGGGAGTTGGGCCTACTAATTCCCCTTCTCATTCCTCTTTTAACTCCCATGTCCTGAGTCAATGAATGGAATTCAAGTCTCTTAGATCTTAAACTCCCATTCCCCACCTCCAAATTCCCCCCAAACAAACACGCTGCGAATGTGATCCAAGGGTTACAGAGCCTTCATTTTTCTGCATGTTGTACCTCCGCCACCAGTAGTGGTGGAGGGGCGCCCCTATATCCTACCTTCAGCGAGACTACCTTCCAATTCGCTAAGGGGGCGAGCGAGATGGACCGGCCCACGCGCGCGGGAGGCTGGAGCCTGTTTTTCTTTTCCTTTTTTTTTGTTTTCTTGCTTTTATTTTTGTATGCTTCTTTATAGTTTCATGCAAAAAATAATCTACAAAAAAACATTTGGAAAGTGGTGAACAAGTATTGCAAAAATGTTCAATACATATTTCAAAAAATTTGAAGAAGTATTTGAAAAATGTTAATCAAGCATTTAGAAAATGTTGAACGTGTACAGAAAAATTGTTGAACGTGTTCAAAAAATGTTAATCTTTTTATTTGAAATCTGTTAATCAAGCATTTGAACAAAGTTTAAAAGTGTCTATATGAAACATATTGACCAATTATTCAAAAAATATTAATATTTAATTTGAAAATACTAATCAAGCATTTTAAAATATAAGAAATGCGTATTAGAAATTTTTTGTCCACATATTAAAAAAATTTAAATTTTTATTGAAAATTATTAAACATGTATTAGGAAGATGGTTTTGACAACTTGACAAATACCAGCGAAGACAAAAAATGAAATAAAAAACTGGAGGAAAACGACGAAAAAAGAAAGAAAGGAGAAAAACCAGTAAAACCAAAGAAAAAACGCAGAAAAAAGTGAAAAAACAGAAGAAAGGGAAAACCGGTGAAAAAAAAATTAAAAACTGGCTCAATTCACCTCAAGTACGTGGCGCCCCTACTATTTATCAAGAAGTGGACGTGTGCAAAGTGGTTAGCAGCGCTGGTTATCTCTCAGGAGACGGGAGTTTGATCCCGCTATCACTCCCTTTTTCCTGCTCTATTAATTCTAATTAACTCTGCATGAAATGGGCTGGCCCTATGACTGTGGATTAGTCCTGGCCATTGGCCACCCGGCCCGAACAGCCCGGCTCAACCCAGCCCAGATATAGATGTCGCGGTGGTGAAGTCAAGAAAATCCCAAGAAAATCGTTTGAGGCGGGCGGCTGTTCTCAAATCTTGTTGGATAGGGCCGACCCATCAAAATACACCATTTTACACACAAAATTAATTAATTCTAATTTTATGTTTTGCTAAAAGAAAATTGTAATTTTACTTTCGAACATAGAGCTGCAAATATCGTTGCTGATAGGTTAGCCAAATTTTCACATTCCTTGGATTGGGGGCGACATGTTTGGTTGTTTGAACCCGATGATCCATTTTGTATCCTAAAATTTGTGGAATTCGAGCAATAAAACTTGGTTGAACCCCTAAAAATCATGTCCAACTCGCTCCCGCCATCGATGTCGGGACCTTGTCACCTCCTAATTCTTGGCTCGCCCTTGCTGGGAATGCTACAGCCAACCACGACATGCACATGATCTCGAGCTCAAAACTTTGCTGCTGCTCTTTGTTGCATAATCAATTGACACATCCCATATTCTCAGACAACTGAAAATAGTAAAACCGGTAAAGCAAAGAAACATAAGCATAAGATTTGCCTCCTCCAATAACTAATAAGTTAGAGAGTTTTACATTTGGCACGATTACACAAAAACACTCACTCTCTTGGTATGATTTTTCCCAAATGCTTGGCACGAAGTGGACCAAAGGGTGGCTTCATGCATGATGTTGGCGAGAAGAATAGGCATCGGTGCAGACTTGTAGAGGAAAATCTATGCATTGAGCTCGTTCCAAATTGTCCAACATGTGAGTATGGTGAGAGAAGCCATTACCCTCCTATTAGGTATATGCACCTTTGAAATGTCGATCCACCACTCCTTGATGGACCGCACCACATTCCAAAAAGAGGTGTGAATATGAAGTCACTCCTTCACCATGCCCCAAAGCCTAATGGTAAACCGACATGAAGAGACGGGTCACGGTTGCATTCTCCCACTTGCAAAGAGAGCACAACACACAATTAAGCCAACTCCGCGTTGCCAACATATCGAAAGTCCAAATCCTTTTGAGAGCCAACCATACAAAGAATTTGACCTTCATGGGGAGGGGGATGATCTCCAAACTTTGCTCTCAATGACAAGTTAGTGAAACCAAGATATTGGGCCTTGTAAGTAGTTGTCGCCCAGTAGTGCCACTAGACGTATGCTTCCATATGATGCCATCATCCATTTTTCGTCGAGTTGGATTTCACGCAAGTTTACCCAAAGAGAGATGCTTTGGTGAATACGGCATATCGTCCATTGACGGGGAAGCTTTATTTGTGGCTTCTTTCTCGAATCTAAACCGCTCACATGAAAGCTGACAAGGCACATTGTTCATTCCATTTCTCTTTAGTTTGCAACCTGAATAAACGATCAAAGGTTAAATCTAGACATTTTGTCTGAATCGATTGACTCATGTGATGTGTTGTTGACTTTATGATTCTTTTTTTGCTACCGGTACATGCAACATGGGGCCACATTGTTTTGTTGTTGGTGCCATTGAGATTTATCAACCATTGCTGAAATGTTACTTATCAAAGTCACTGTTAAAGAACAAGAAGCAGTCTCTTCGTACTAAGAGAAGAGCCTCTACCTTGTTGGTGACATCTTCGGAATCTATATGCATCACTAGCCATGTTTTTGGTAATCGTCTCATCTCTAGATATATTTCCAGTTGATGATTATCTAGAGGAACATGTAAGATGGAGTCCCCAGATTCCTACCTAGTTTTCCTTATTGAGATTGCTTTCTACAAGTCAGGCTCCTCTGGCCTCTGCCAAAATGCCAATTTAGATTATTGATCCCCTCCTAGAGATATAGTAGCAAGTCGGGGAGATTGTCCGACCTCTACTGCTGCTCTATATAGTTTTTGCGAAATATGCTTTAATGTGGGCTAGATCAGTTTCTGTGTATATGGATCATTGGCAGACTACTTGCTTTCTGGTAGACTCTTTAGTAATAATTTCTCGCAAAATCGAAGCACCCCAAAGTTGGTGAGTGCAAGCCAATGATTTTCAGTTACTGATGTAGGCTAGATAGTGTCAGTCAACCAATGTTCTATGCACCATTGAAGTATTTTTCTGGGTATTCAAAGCAGTGAGAAACCGAGACACAATTCGTTTTGAGAGAATGGTGTCCGGCGAGTGAAACTGAGATTTATTTACTAATTTTCTGATTAGATGTATTCTCGGTCTGCTTACAGTGAGTCGTACGGCTCCAGTGGGGCTGCAAGTACATGCTTGTCTTGTTTTTCCTTGTAGTACGGTCAACTGTTAATGTTTCTTGTCAAAGTTGAATCATGTGTTTCACCTTTTGCTGAAATATCTGCAGTAGGAAATCTCATACGTAGCCAAAGTCTCTGTTTATTGGCTCTTTCCAATTCCATTGTGGCTCAGTTGCTTTTTCGTGTGGCTTAGATTAGTAATCAACATCTGCATGGCTTTTTCTTGAATCTAACCGATATAGATCAAACACTAATTCATCTAGATTTGGTTTGGTCTACGGTGATTGGTCCCAAGAAATAACATGTCCAAAAACAAAAACCCTAACTAAAATGATTATTGGTATTTAGTACTCCCTTTGTCTTAGATTATAAGAACATTTTTGATACTATGCTAGTATCAAGAACGTTCTTATATTGTGAGACAGAGGGAGTATAAAATAGTCACATACTGTCGTCCTCATCAAGCCAAGGTTAGCTACCTACTCCATACTCATTTGTGCACTCGATGCATGCATGCATGTTACATATGCATCTCTTCAATCTAAATGCATGTATGTCTACATAGCGTATATTGGCGCGTTGTCATCTTTTTTCCTTTTCTTTGAGACATGTCTCTCTTTTATTTACTGACCTTGACGATGATTACCGACCTTGACCACGAACAAAGAGAGGCACAACCACCACAAGTTGACTAGGCACTAGCCAGGTTTCAGGCATATAAAGCCTCTTCTCTCTCTCTCTCTCTCTCTTTGTTCTTCAGCACAATGTTCTCCTCGATGTTCTTGGAGTTCTCTTTGATGTAATCTTCTTTTGCGACGCGTTGTTGGGATCCGATGAATTGTGTGTTTATGATCAGATTATTCATGAATATTGAGTCTTCTTTGAACTCTTTTATGCATGATTATTATAGCTTTGTATTTCTCTTCGATCTATCAGTTTGGTTTGGCCAACTAGATTAATTTATCTTGCAATGGGAGAGGTGCTTTGTGATGGGTTCAATCTTGCAGTACTCCATCCTAGTGACAGAAAGGGAAAGGCCAAGTATTTGTATTGTTTTCATTAAGGATAAAACGATGGAGTTTGTTCATATTGCTTGAGGTTACTTTGGCTACATCATGTCATCTTGCTTAAGATGTTACTCTGTTTTTATAGCTTAATACCCTAGATGCATGCTAGATAGCGGTCGATGGGTAGAGTAATAATAGTAGATCCAGGCAGGAGTCGATTTACTTGTCTCAGACGTGATGCCTATATACACGATCATTGCTTTGAATATCGTCATAACTATGCACTTTTCTATCAATTGCCCAACAGTAATTTGTTGACCCACCATATGCTATGTGTTCGAGAGAGAAGCCTCTAGTGAAAATTATGCCCCCGGGTCTATTTTATCATTTATAAAATCCAAAAATACCTTGTTGCACTTATTTTATTTTAATTCATTTTGTATTTTATTTTAGCTATCTACCACTACGAGATTTGATCCTTGCAAATAACAGCGAGGGGATTGGCAACCCCCTTGATCGCGTTGGGTGTAAGTATTTTCTTTTGTGTGTGCAGGTGGTGCTAACGAGGTTCTATGTGATTTTCCTACTGGATTAATAACCTTGGTTTTTAATTGAGAGAAATACTTATCTATAATGTACTCCATCATCCTCTCTTTTTCGTGGAAATCCAGCGCAGCTGACAAGTGGTATTGACTGACAAGACCAGATGACACTACAATGAAGATCGTGATGCGTGGAGTGACTGGAGTGTTTTAACCCTTGGCCGAACAATTTAGGAGTTGCATTGTAGCTCCAATGGGGCCACGATCATCCGTCGACAAATAAAAATTGACCAATTTTTAATACACAACGAACACTTGTAAATACACGGAGAAGATTTATGAAATGAAAATACGCTAGAACAAAAAATTTAAAACATGAAAAAGATTTTTTGCATCTTATATACCGAAATAGTTCATCCTCACTACCTCTATTATCTTTAACATGCACACATGTCACCTCATCAAAGCTTCACAACAACATGCACGAGAATTTTTTTTCAA